>WBNO01033426.1:1156477-1171155 GCA_013400575.1 Peucedramus taeniatus
AGGCGGGTCCCGCCCGCGCTCCCGCGGCCGCCCCGTGTCGCGGAGCCTGGCCCCGCCGAGCCCCGCCGGGACACAGCAGCTTTGGAGCTGGCAGAAGTTAACAGAACTGCACAGCCACAAGTACAGAGACTGCTTCTGGAAAGCCTGGAGTGTTGAGGGTGTGCATAGGTGTGATGGTCCAGCAGGGAGCTACTAAGGTGATCACGGGTCTGGAGCATCTGTTTTGGGAGGAAAGGCTCAAGTTGAGAAGAGATGACTGAGGGGGACCTTCTTAATGTGTATGAATATCAAAGGGAGGTGTCAGAGGCTCTGCTCACTGGGGCCCAGCAATGAGGCAGGAGCAAAGGGCAGGAACTGATGCCCAGGAAGCTCCAACTGAGCATGAGGAAGAACTTCCCTATGCAGGGACCGAGCCCTGGGATAGATTGCCCACAGAGAGTGTGGAGTCTCCCTCACTGGAGATACTCCAGAACCATCTGGAGACCATCCTGTGCTCTGGAATGACCCTGCCTGAGCAGGGAGGTGGGACCAGATGAGCCACTGTGGTCCCTTCCAGCCTGAACCGTTCAGTGATCTTGTTCAAGCACAACTGGATAATAGCAAATTTAGCATAATCATTCAGTATGTTAATGCAAACACAGGATGTAGCCTTATTCCCTTTGAAAACCTTCATTAGGCATTGTAATTCTGTGCAGTCATGGTAATGTTTGTTTTCTTTTCAGGGGAGGTTGTTTGTAACACAAGCAAATGAGTAGCTCTTCCTAAAATACACAGTGGCTGCCACTGAACTACTAACAGTTATATATTTGAGGATTCTGGAAAAGAGAGCCTTGGAGCATTGCTGCTTTATTGAACAGTGCCATCTTATTTTTGTCTTCTGAAATACTGCTAGAGCAATGTTCAGACAGTGTCAGGCTACCACTCAAAGCTGCCTGTGTTTGGTTTTAGGTTGAATATCCTGATGAGTAACTTGTTGTCTTGGAGCATGGTGGAGCTTGCACGATCACACCTCTCAGAATCGATGGGCTGAGTTTCCCTTGGTGAGCAAAACTGGTACTGGAAACCTGCAAACAGAAGAGAATGGAATCCCTTTGTGGCAGCACTGCATGAGGGGCTGTTTGAGCACTGCAGATGTTCCTCTCACCACAGCCTGTGGTAGATTTAGTAGAGAAGGAGATGGATAACCCCACGTTTAGAAGTGACACTGTGCTGTCTGATGTTCACTTGCACTGCCCAAGCAAAAGACACCTCATGGTACGACTGAATGCAGTTGGACAGCCAGGTAATGGATGTGACACTGATGGAGCTGTATTTTAACTGCACTCATATCTTTGGAAGGCTGAATCCTCCTCTCAGTGGTTGATATTAATAGTTACACATTTTATTCCAGTTATAACCAGAATCACCTCCTACTCAGTCTTTAGAAAGAGGGCTAGCTGTGTTCTCCTCATGAATTAACTCCAGAAATAAAAACTTGTAGACAGCTTGTCCTAAAAATTAAACTTTAAATTACCTCTGAGAAAAAGTAACCAAATTTACTCACTTGCAGGTTTAATTTAATAGTTCACTGAGCAATATTGTCAATATAGCACTTTGGGAATCATGATTAAAAGTAAGGTTGTGATGTATCTTATACACAAACAAAAGGTGAGAATCCAGGGGTTTAAAAAAGTGTAACTTAAGTTTAAAATATAAACTATCAGTAATTAATTTTTCAACTTTAACTAAATGTTTATGTGCTGATTTACCATCTATCCCAGGGGACCATAACAGCTTTCTTTGGGCTATGTAGTGTTTTTTTTGGTTTTGATTTTCTTTTCTTGGTGGGGTTGGTTTTTTGGGGGGGTGTTTGCTTAAATAAAATGTCAGCAAGAAAACTCAACATAGAATGGCTTTAACTGATACAGAATCTGAAGAGTCAAGGCTGTAGAGGAAATCAGTTGGCAGATGCCCCTGGCTGATTGCCAGCTTGTAGGTTGCTATAAAGTTGTCAAGGGAAGTGACCTTGAAGCTGCTGGCAAAATGTTCTGTACAAAAGTCCTGCTGTGACAGAAGTGTTAATTGTTTTTTCAAACCCAGTTGTGACATCAAAAGAGTAACTTCTGCAGCTGTTCTGGTGTATGACAATGTGAAAAATTATCAAAGTAGGCCTGACAAGGAAATGAATAATAATTTTGACCCTGTTCAGGTCAAAACCCAGGTAATTAATGCTGTGGTGACTCTTCATGCTGTTTGATACGTGTTTGCTGTGATTGTGCTTGGTGCAAGGAACCTTTCAACAGAAGGAAGTGACAGTGTGTTCTACCTACTTCAATGAGCTCTGTCTGGGAAATTCCTCTGGTTATTGAGACAAGAATTGCATTGTAGTATGACAGCCTTTAATGCCATAACAATCTACCAGTGCCACTTTGCTGTGTTTTGGGGAAGTTTATGGGGATTTAGTCTCTTCCCCTTTAACTTTCAGTTTGATTTTCCACCTTTTGAATGCTGTAGAAATGCAGAGGATCAGAATGGACTTGGAGAACAAAGCATTTCATTCACTGGTGGCATCCTCTGTTCCAATTCGTTTCTTCTGGCCCTCATGCAAACAGTGGAGACTTGAAAAATTTGTCATGCTAGGACAGGCATTGAAGATTTTATTACATCTAGCTAAAAATGGTCTCACTAGAGAGGAACCTCTGTCAGATTTCAGTAGACCATCTTGGAACATCTTGCCTACTAAGGAAACTGGAATAGAACTCCATAAATTGTGAAATTTTTGAAAGCAGTGTTGGCAAGAACTCTATATCTTCCCTTTTCTTGGGAATGAACCTAGATGGAAGGACTATGGAATGTCTCTTCTTCCTTATGTGTGGTATTCAAGCACTACAGATTCCTGTAATTAAAATTGCAAGGTCCATCTATTAATAACTTGAAATTTTAATAGATGCTGATGTCACTGAGTGATTGCTGTAAAAGATTTTTAATTAATTGGTCATTAAGAATAGCTTCAGTCATTTAATCTCTTTGAATAATCAGTTTGAACACTTCCAAAAAATTACAGAAGTGTCAGTTTTGCCTCCTGTGCACTTATTTCAGTTCTTATGTACTGAGCCAATTTCAAGGCTTGAAGTTGCTTGAATTCCTAAAGACTTTCAAATCAGTAAAAAAAATTCAACTTGCATTTTACTAGAACATGCTTCTTTCTTATAAGATAGGAATCTTAACTAAAATGAACAAATTCTAACTTATATTAATTCTGCTTTCAACTTAGTTTGAACTTCTGTGAACAGAACTTTTGGAGGATATAAGAAAGCATCCCCTCTGCCAAGAGTTAAAATAAATATTACTTCATCAGATGAACATGCCCGTTGTGGCTGTGCAGATGCTGAGTCAGACAGTGAACTGTGAAAATGCTTCATTGATTTCTGCTGACAGAATTTAATAACAGAAGTATTTCTTCATAGCAAATAAAACTATATTTTAGGTTACCTGTATCATGTTTTACTCTATAGATATTTAATGCATGTAATTAATACCAAAATCTCATGTGGAAGTTGTGCACAGTTAGTGCCTCATCTGGTGTTTAACCTTTCCCCCCACACTGTGTTCTTACAGTATTCCTGTCATATTTCAAACTCCTTTGGAGCACAGAAGATTTGGCATCTGGGAAACACGTGAGAGAAATTACCACAGGAAGAGAACACCAGTGCAGAAGTGGAGATGAACTGTGTGACAAGGACAGGAGTAATGTGAAAGAAGAAGGAGAATTAAATAGTGAAGGAGTAGAAGCTCTGCTAGATGATGATGGAGACTTGGAAGTGGTCAGAAGGCCTCGAAGTGCCTCTGATTTGCAAGCAGAGGGTCTTTTGAGGGATATAGTGTGCCCTGTAATTCTGATGAAAGGGAAAGAAGATGCTTTTGAAGATGAAGAGCAGGAGTGCACTTGCAGTGATGTTGTTAAAATAGGTAAATAATAAGTTTTCAGTCAGGGAGAAATGTGGCAAATACATTTCAGTAAAACAAAAGAAAAATAGGTTTTGTTTAGAAATGGAACAGCATTTTGTTAAGTGAAAGAAAATAATGAACACAATACTGTGATATTGCAAATAAAAATGTATCTTTTTTTCTCTGGAAGAGATTTGGGCAGTTGTATGCCACAGAGAACTCGGTGCTCCTTGGTTAGAGTGGGTGTTTGGCATTATCTAGCACTCTTCTATGGAGTGAAGAGTATTTAGTTCTATATTTAAAAGGGAAGCATAGCCTTAGTTTCAAACTTGCCACTGTGGAACTTGATTTGAACAATTTTGAGATAATTATTATCTGTTCTACTCTCATTTCCACAGAACACACCATGGCAACCCCCTTGGAAGACGTTGGTAAACAAGTACGTGTTCTGCCTTGTAGTGTCTTGATTTTCATGGACTGTGCTTCAGAACTGATTCAGTTTTAAGTGCTTCCCTTGTCCCCAGGTCTGGCGTGCTGCCTTCCTTCTGGCTGATTACATTCTCTTTAAAAGGGACACCTTCAGGGGTTGCTCTGTGCTGGAGCTTGGAGGTGGCACTGGAATTGCCAGCATTATCATGGGAACAGTTGCCAAGAGAGTTTATTGCACAGGTAAGGCAGTTTCTTCAGTTAAATATTTTCATGAAACTTCCCAAAGCAGTGCTTTCATCCTGGTATTTTCAGACTCATCTGTTCAGTTATAATTAATCATTTTTATTAATGCATATGAATTTGTGTTATTTACTGAAAAATAACAGGAACTTCCACAAGGGGCTGAGAATCCTCATGAGTTTAAAAGCAAGATATGTTGCAGTGAACTCAAGATAGATCCTACGTATTTTAATCTGGACACACTAACTTCTTCAGGGGTTGCTCAGAGCTTAGAACTGAAAGACCAAAGGAAGAAGGATACTAGGGAAGCAATCATCAGTGAACAAAGTTGCTCTGAATTTTCCTTTATCTCATGGACTTGAAACTTTGAGTATTAGTCTGAGAGGCAGGCATACATGGCCCATGCAAACTATTCTTGGTTTTAATATCATTATCACTTCTTTTCTAGATGTTGGTGAAGATCTCCTGGCCATGTGTGAGCAAAATGTTGCCTTAAACAAACAGCTGATGGAGCCAGGAGGTAGGTGCTGTATGGTCAGATTTTGACTCTTTACTTTAGCCCAGGTGGTGTCTGAAAGGCCATTTGTGACTGATGTGATTTTTCTTCACTCTCAGGAGGGGAAACTAAAGTGAAAGAATTGGATTGGCTGAAAGATGAATTCTGCACTGGTAGGTGCTTATAATGGCTCCTTTTAGATTGGGCTTGGTGTTTGGTGTTACCTATTCAAAAGCTTCTCTTGGGCCTCAAAGAAAATTCTAGATAATGACAATATTTGACAATGCCAGTTGAAAAGGTTTTATATTTATTAGACTTTCAAATGAAAATTCTTTTAATGAAGAATAAATTTTTTTAAGCATGATAAAAAGGAAGATTAATCAAAACATATAAGGATATATCTGGGGTTTTGTTTAAAGGTGTGCTTGCTTTAATGTATTTAAAGCTGTGATCTTGCTACAGGACTGTGAATTCTGAAGTGAAAGAAAACTTTTGCTTTCCAGTCAGCCTTGGGAGGGTTGGACATAACACAGAAAAAGCAGAGGACTGGGGGAACTTCAGAAAATGAACAGGGAAGGTTTTGATTTCCCTTGAGTGAAGTGCTCTGTTTATGGAGTAGGAGCTGCCCATGGCAGCTAAGTTCCTGTTCTCCAGGCATTTGAGACATTTCATCATGTACACCAAAGCCACATGCTTTCTTACAGATCCTGAAGCTCCTTATAGCTGGTCTGAAGAAGAGATTGCTGATTTGCTTGATCACTGTTCTGTGATAATGGCAGCTGATGGTAGGAAAATACAAACAGTAAGCTTTTCAATCAAACACTTGAGCATTATGAGCAATAACTTAAACATACGTAGTTTTCTTTTAAAATCCAATAGGTCAGATCCTTACCTAGTTTGCCAAAGCTCTGCCTTAAGTGTTTCTGCCTGTATTTTTCTTTTCTAGACACTTATATTTACATTCTGAATTAGCAATTATGAGAACAGATGTTGCAAGCTAGTAGCTCTTCCTTTTCTTTGGTGTCTCCTGCTTTCAAAGGAGACATGGTTATAATGGTAAATTATTTATGACCTGGTGTGGGTTTTTGTAAGGAAAGAGGCTCTCTACTTTCTAACATCTTGGGATTTTTTTAGCTTTGTAGTAAGATTATTTTCAGGCTGAGAGAATTTTTGTCAAAGCTTGTAAATGCTATGACAGATGAGTTCCATTCTGGTGAGGGAAGGCTAAAGAATGCCTGCCATAAATAGCAGCAGTGAATACTCTTACAGGGTCAGTTGTTGCCATTAAAATGTACTTTGCACTTAGATCAAAGAGTGACTTGTTTGATTTGAGTAATCAATCTAAAGCCTGTTGTTGTTTCACAATGGACACTTAAGTAAATTATGTCCTTAATTATACATATGCTTTTAATCTTGTTTTTTACAGTGTTCTATGATGATGACCTGACAGATGCCTTGTTCAGAACTCTGTATAGAATCACACACAACTTGAGAAATTCTTGCACAGTTTACTTAGCACTGGAAAAGAGGTATTACCAAGAACTTAATATAATAAGCACTAAAACATTGTGTGTTTTAATCAAAGGTTGGCTTCTGATTTTCATTGTATCATATGATCTCAGACTGCAGTATATGCTCAGGATAAGCTCTTTTTTTTTTCTACATGTTTAATTTTTATCAGTTCAGGATTTGAGTTTAACAGGAGCTTGCCTTTTGTTGTCCTATCTTTGCCTCACTTGTGCAAATAAGGATAAATAGGTGGCTAGATTGATATAATGCCTGATAATATTTGCTGTATATTTTTGAGGTCATAGAGTGGAATGAAGTGGTTTAGAATTAGAGTATTTATTTCTTAGCTTGAACAACTCTAGAACAGTTTCTCTTGTTTGCTTTCAAGGAATCAATGAATGTTTTTAAGTAATTATGTGTTGGAGTCCATTCATAAGCTGATACACAAATAGGCTTTGCTTAAATCTCTAGAGATATGTGAGCAATAACTCTTCCTGTGGTTTGTTGCCAGGTGTTTGTCCAGGAAGCCAAGCCAATGATTCTCTTATGGCAAAGTGCCCTAAAATCAATGGAAAAGTTAATCCAAGAGTTATTGTGTACTGATGCTGACATAACATCTTTTCTGCTTTCCAGGAATGGAGGGTGTACACTTTTTTGGCTGCTGAAGGGAGTTAATTATGCTGAGAAGACCCATTTTTTCATTAGCTGAGGGAAGTTACACACCTATTTAAGATGCCAGTATAGGAGAGATGTTCTAAATGAAATACTCTTTTGCCAGGCTGAACTTCACTTTAAGACATATGGATATTACATGTGAAGCCTACAGTCACTTTAGAAATACTCTAAATGATCTGGAGAACCTCCAAGATGGAAAAATGAAATATACAGTGGAGCCCATAAAGCTTGATTTCTGCCAGTTCCTTGTTTATGAACGGATTGAGCAGTTGGTAAGTGGTATTCATGAAAATAAATGCAATGTGTCAGGCTAATCATCTCAAATTAGTTATCAGCTGTTTATGTAACATGAAGGAAGAACAGGAGAATAAACATTATCTTTTATTTCCACATAGTTTTTTTTATTTAAAATGATCCTTGTTTGTGCTTATGTAATCTGTACTAGATTGACATGTCCTGCTTTTGGCTGGGACAGAATTGATTTTCTATCACCAGCAGTAGAGTGGCTGATATTGCCCTCAGTTCCTCAAAGGATAAGAGACTTTTACTTTTCAAAATGCCATTTTTTGTGATTGAACTGGAAAATGAGACCAATATCTCTTCTCATTTATTTTCTTGTAGGAGAGCTTTCATTTCACACTTCCAGTAGTTCCTTTCCCAGTTCAAAGTTCGGGACATAATGTTCTAATATCTATGAAGAAGTCAGTTAGCTGTAAACTTCTGTTATTGAGAAACATCTCAGATATAAAATTTCTGGTTATCTAATTACCTCTCATGAGAACCTTATGGTTCTCTTTATTAATTTTTCTCCAAATTATCTGCTCTTAGGAATATTTTGCAAGGTAACTCACAGCTAACAGACTTCTAGAACAATCCAATCAAATGAATCTTTTTAGAGGAGATGCAAATCTGGTACCAAGAAATTATGTTGTTGTAGTCAACATACTGTGTGTATGCATAGTGAGGTGACAGGGGCCACAGTTACTTATGAGATTGATTTATTTTACTTAATGCTGATACCTTCACGCATAAAACGTGTAAAACTTGTTTAAAAGTTTTAAAAGTATACAAAAGTAACCTGGATTATAGATAAACGTATAAACTCATTCCCTGGCTACTTTGAGGAAGGCTGCTGATCCTTGAAAACTATGCATTTTTAAAATGCCTGTGTTTTTATTTATCATTAAGTCTATTGCCACAATTCAAAGATGTCACGGTGAAGAATATGTGATAGTCTGCTTAATTATCCTCTGTGGAGGAGACAAAGCATGTATTAATACATTCTAAAGAAATGAAGTGATTAATGATTTTTCATCCTTGTTGTCTATAGGATTGAAAAGGGGGTTTGTGTTTATATAAACCATGCATTTGTGAGACTTTGATTCCTCGGTAAATTATTTCTTCAGCTGTTTTTTTACCAGCATTATTGAAACCATTTGTCAACACAGGCTAAGAAAAAGAGCAGGATTATCAGTCCCAATACTTAGGATTAGCAGGATTATCAGTCAAGATCATGCAAATCAGTGAAATGACTGAATCACAGAATATTCTGAGTTGGAAAGGACCCACAAGGACAATTGAATCCAACTCTTAAATGAATGGCCTCATACAGGGATCTAGCCCACAACCTTGGCATTATTAGCACCATGCTCTAACCAACTGATCTAATTTCAAACTATTTTAAAACAAACTACTTTATACTAAACACACATTATTCTTTTAAATCATGCTACAAGAATGAAGCAATCAGCTATAGTGCTCTGTTTCAAATAGTTGTTCCAGGAACTTACAGACACGGATTTGGTATCCATCCACAGATGGATACTATCTATAGATGGAGGTGTAGGGTATGTCTTAAAACTTGTCTTACAGCAAGCATGCTGAACTTTTCCATAATTGCAACCCACTGATGTAAGAAAATACCTGTATGTATTTTTTCTGCTCCTACAGGAATTGTGGAAGATCATGGCAGAACACCTAACGTGACAAGCCCACAAGGAAAGAGATCTTTACCTAAGGAGAAGGGCTATTTTGATGCTCTGTTAGGATAAGGATTTTCATCCCAAGAAAAGCATCTTCCTGGTGGAATTGTGTTCTCAGAAAGTATTGCAATGCAGTTTTGCTTTACTTTTTTGGTTTTAGCACTTTGTTTCTTGGACTTGTGCAGTTGAACATGATTTCTTTGATGTTTCTGAGTACCTGCTGGATGCCAGGCAGTGGCAGTGACACAGTGACTTGCTCTTTGGGTTGATGACTTCACTCTTAGAGTCTGACAAAAAAGTATTTAACCTTTTCCATGATTTGCAGATGTCGTGCATTTCCCTTTTTAGTTTACACAACACGGACACCGTTCTCAGTCTTACTCCAGTTCCACACATGATTTGTATTTATGGACACTTGTGAAACAATATTCTGGACAAGACTTGTTTGTCATGAATGAAATTTTCTTTAAGAAATTTGTTTATGAAACTTGGCCCTTAGTTCTCAGTTTGTCTATATAAAGGGCAACTTTCTGACTTGAAAGGAAACAAGATGCATTTTGTTTGAGACTCTAAAAATACTCCACAGAGGTTTTGGAGTATAGGAGGTCAACCCTCTATTGTCCTGCAGGAATTTTAAGCTATTCTGTCCTGGGCAGGTTGAGGGTGAGAAGGTACCACATGAAGGGAGATGTTACAGCTCTTAAAATATTTGTAATTCTACCCTCAGCATACACATGTGAGCCTGGGGGTAGGGAAGTGGCCAAGAATGTCTTGCCCAAACAAAAGTGGACCTCCAATATCTTACTTCTGGATTAAAATAAAACATATTTATAAAATCTCTCCTGTGTTATTAATGAATCCAAAAATCTGCTTGCACTTTTATAAATGTTATGTGCACTGTTGTGTTTATATCACTTTGCCATATATACACTGCCATGGAAATCCTTGTGCCCACTGCATTCCTCAGCACCAGGAGAGTGTCAGTGATGGAGCTCTTCCAGCCTGGGACTTGTGGGAGTGTGCAAGATGTTCATTAGAAACATCTGATGGACTTATTGAAAGCCTGTTTTACATTTGGTGTATGTCAGTTATTTCATAACCTGCTTATGTGTGTGAAGATCTATTTTTTGTGTTTTTAATGGGATGGAGGGTTATTAGGTGATGATGGCCATTCCCTGTGAGTACAAAGTAAAAATTACATTATGTTAGCACGTATCTGTTTGGATAAATACAAAACTTCTCTCTCAGAACCCTCATTTGAACTTCAAAGACAAAATACTGTATTTTAATCCAAAGATTCCCAAACCAATGTTTGTTGGTTTGTTATGTAATGTTATTAACTTTAGTAGATTCAAGTATTCTTGCTTATTTCAGTAATGATTTTTTGAAGGCTGTACAGGAATGTACAAGGCTGATGTGAAATAGTATGAGCAGATAGGGAATTCTGTGTTTTTTCTCACACAGGATTTCTCAAAGTTTTTGGAATTATCAACAGAAACTCATCTGCAAGTCCTTAATTTCTGTGGAGAAAGAGAAAGTAGGCACTTAATTTAAAACTCGGCTGTGGTGATTAGGTTTTCATTTGGAAAACTTTCTCTTTTGCTAAATAAAGTCATCAGGCAGTTGGGAGCGTTTCTGGGTCTGGTTGGCAAATCCAGCAGTCATCCAGATGGATCATTTTCTGGAGAGAGGAACATAGAGGAGGTGAAGGGGAACCTGTGGAGCCCTCAAAGTGCACTTAGTTCTGAGAGAAGGGAGGTGTCCAAATCCTGGTAATGGATAGACTCCTGATCTTCCAGGAGGAATGTGGTTTGAATCAAATTATTTTCACTTCTCTCACTGCCATATGGTGAAACAACAAATGCATTTTCTCAGTCCCCACCCCTCTCCTGCTTTTATCTCTCTTAAGAGAAGCAAAGGTGACACAATTATAGATATTGGCCAGGAGAAGAACTCTTATGTGACACCCAAATAAGCATTGCAAACTAATTGCATTTATTTCTTTT
The DNA here is from genome assembly GCA_013400575.1 of Peucedramus taeniatus. Lineage (NCBI taxonomy): Eukaryota > Metazoa > Chordata > Aves > Passeriformes > Fringillidae > Peucedramus > Peucedramus taeniatus. Next base: position 1,167,742 of record WBNO01033426.1, read on the forward strand.
AAATCTTTGTTGATTTGAAACTTTGAGAGTTACTTTGTTGTGAATGTCTGTGTGTCATTTTGCAGTAGAAGAAAGTTGAAGATGCTCCCTTGATGGGATTGATTCTGTCTATTTATCATTGGGTGTTCTCAAGTGTAGGTGGCTATTTGTAGGCCATCCTTGTAGCTCCATCTGCTGTACAACACTTTGAGTCAAAACATTTTACAGTTTGTTCAACACCCTGTTCCTTTCTAGTTTGACAATATTGTATTTTGGAGTAACAGTTTAGGTGGCATGCGTGGTTCTCCACTTCTCACCTAGATTTGCAGATGAAGTTACAGTGAAAATAATCCTGAAAAGGAGGTGGTGTTTAGTAGCCTACTTTTTGACAGTAGCTTTGCCTCCAGCAGTTTGGGGTTTTCAGGAAACATTCTCGGAAAAAGTAGATGTACTTTGAGTGTGTGTGTGTGTGGTAGGGACTTCTCATTCCTTAAAAGATGAGGACTTAAATTGGATCTCAAGGTTTTATAGCAGGTAACTATCATGAGATTGTCTGTTCATTAACTCGACTGTTTGTGGACTTCTACATCCACTAGTTCCAGTCCTTTTCCCTTTTCACCAGAGAATTAAGGGTTATGTCCCTGGCAGTTGCATTTCTGGATTTTGTTTTGTTTGTTTTCTCATTCTGGTAGACAACATCTTAAAACTTGGAGAAATAATTTTGTGTGTCTGAGATTTCTACTACCTGAACTTACTTTATGTTCCAGTTGTATATTTTCCCCTTTCATAGTGTTGGTTATAGCAGTTTTGCAATCTGGATTCTGATGTTTTTAATTCTCGGGAAACCTAATTGCAAGTGTAGTTTTCCTTTGGATCATTTCCTAATCCAGCTGACTCCTGTGATCCAGTCAGGGCCATCAGTGGGGATTTGTTGCTGGGGGTATAAAGAGAGAGCAAACCAACTATTTTGATGGCAATGGTCAATCAGTGGGTCCACTTTGGAGTTATGTGTGACTGTGCTCCCAATGTGGCAGGGCAGGGTGTGTTAGCAAAGCTGATTTTTCTCAGTCCTGTGCCTGAAACCACATTAGCCAGAGTCAGACTGCCACAAGTGTGACAGCCAAATCCTGCTGCTGGTTTTAAAGACAGTTATTGGTGCTGAGTGTTTGGTACAGGAAACTGAAGACTGCTTCTGAAAAGTGGGTGCTGAATTCCTGTCTGCTTGTTATGGCATGGCTAGGAAAGCTGCTTGTCTCATAGGCTGGCAGAGATTTTTCAATCTGCAAGTACATTGAGAATTACTCACTTAATGCTTAATAACTTGTCTTTAAAATGCAGTTCACCTCCTGAGTGTGCTCATGGTATTTGTAACCTGAACTCTTTGGAGGTTCAAGTAAAGTAGGATTTGAAAATGAGCTACTTCTTGCTGCCAGGCTGTCATGCTGTGACATAGGTCCAGAGGTTTGTGTTCTTTTAGAGACTCCTCTTGACCCTGATCTTTTGTGTGTCCTTTGCATCTGTGCTGGAAGTTGATGCATTAACAGAATAAAGCTTCCTCTTGAGAAATAACTGCCTCTTCATGCTGCCAGCAGTGCAGTCAGCTGTGTCAGTACAGCACATTGCCTCAGAGAAAGCTTCCCCCAGCAGATGGCACATGGAAGTTCTTTAACAGTACCAGCACCTAAAGGCAGTAACAAAATATCTACATATATGTATATATATATATATGTGTGTGTGTTTATTTACACATTGCCCAGACCAGCCCCTCTAGTGTGAGCAAGAAGAGATGCAAAGGAACATCCCTAGCTTGTGAGCAAGCTGAGAGTATTCTCTAAGCTTCTTGAGCAAGTATTCTAAAAGGATACTTGTCAGATAGTGAGTAAGATACCTAAGATGTTAATAATAATTAGAAGTAACATAAATTCTGCCTCAAAGTTAAGTAAAAATACATAGAATAAATTAGGCAAGAAAGTTGACAGGGAGCTGGACAGAAGATAGCATGAAAAAAGTAAAGTTTACTGCTCTGTTCTTGTTCTGTGGGATATCAGTAGCAGGTTTACATTGTAGGATGATCAGAAGGGGCACCAATAAATTATCTAAAATTGTCTGCTCTGTATTCCTCTCAAAGCAGAATCATATTCATCTGAGAATCTTGGTAAGTGTTTGTCATCAAAGGCTCTCATCACAGAGATCCTGTATTTCTCCCAGTAATCTGTTCTAGTGCTTCCTTGTCCTTTATGGTACAAATGGCTTCCTGCCATCTGAATGGCTGCACTGCTGCCTCTCTTGTAATTTTGGACCATTAAATCTTTCTTAGTGGAATAGACTGACAGACATAAGGGTTCTGGGCAGGGTGAGTGGAAATGAGGAGGCGTAGATGGCCCAGAGTGGTGTGTGCAGGGACAGAAGGATCCTGTAACGCCATCTGCAAATTGATGGTGTTGCAGCACAAAAGAACAGCTCTGGCCTCTCAGATCCTGCGTCGTTCCTGCCCAGCCTGTGTCCTCTCCAGCTCTCCTGTCCAGTGGCCTTCAGCTGCTCTGCCACTATAGCTGCTCCAGGATACTCCCTGGAGCTTCCATGGAGGTCCTTGAGGGCTGGGCAGGCTCTGACAGCTCCCCTCTCTTGTGTGCATCCCTTATGAACCCCAGCTCTGAGAAGTCACCTGGACAGGGAGAGGGTGTCTGTGTGCTGCTCTCAGGAGAGGGGACGGAGGTGTACATTTCTCTTACTGGCCTTTTGTAGCCAGGTCTTAGGTTTTGAAGAAAACCAAGGCTGTGAATGAGACATGAATTCTGTAAGATGAGAGTCCAGGTAGGGTTCAACATGCTTGCCATAGGTTCTGTTGTGGATGAGATACATAATAATATTTATTACTGGGTTGGGGCTTCAAGGGCAGCATTGTGTCTGCAAATACCACATAGCTGTAGCAGAACCAAGCAACAACTGAGCAGAAGGACTTGTTATGGGATCTCCTTCAGTCCACTGCTGTCCACAACAAAAACAACTTTTGTCTAGGTCAGGCTTAAATGCTGGTGAAGATTCGGGTTTTAAATTCGGAGTCTGACATTACACTAGGTTTAATTTGCATTTCTAAACAGAGTTAGAAGACCAAAAGGCTTTCTTAGTTTCTACCTTTGCTAAATTAAGTATGTCCCAAGTGGCAATAAGGAAAGGACAGTGGGTCTTTGTGCAGCTGTAACAGTGCAGGCACGGATTCCCAGCGGGGTAAGGAAAGAGGCTCCGCTGCGCTTCTCTCGGGTGCGCGATGCATGGAGCAAACAGGCTCCGCTGCCTTCGCCGCGGTGTCCCCCGGAGCAGGGAGCGCGGGGCAGGCGGAGAGGAGGAGGCGGGCGGGCGGGAGAGGAGGCCGGGCAGCCCTGGCCGAGGGACACGGGCGGTCCGAGCCCCGCCGCCCCGGCCCCGCCGTCCCTG
>WBNO01033426.1:1171395-1262146 GCA_013400575.1 Peucedramus taeniatus
GCCCTGCCCTCAGCCCCCGGGCCCTGCCCTGTTCGTCCCGCAGCCCCCCGGGCCCTGCCCTGCCCTCAGGCCTCGGGGGCCCTGCCCTGCCCTGCCCTGCCGGACCCGAGCGTGGGGTGGACCCGGCTGGGCCCGGCGCCCTCCCCGTGGAGCCTGGGCTCGCCGTTCCCCGCGCGTTGGGAGGCGGGTTTGGGATGCTCTGTGCCCCGGCAGCGGCACCCACGGCGGGCGGGGGGCCCGGCACGGAGCTGCGGCGGGGAAAGCGGGGAGGGATCGCGGGGGCCCGTGAGAAAACAGCTGCGCACCGCGGGGAGAACGGCACTGCTGTGCGTGGAGGGCGCCCCTGGTTGAGGTGGTGCAGGTAGCTGAGTAATGGTGTTGGTGGAGGCCTGGTGCTGCACTTCAGCTGAGGTTCAGCTGGGCTTTTCAGTTTCCTGTTCTCCAGCTGGTGCTGGTGATGCAAACCCCAGACCAATGCCTCAGGCTTTGGTTTGATACATCCTTAGCATCACTTCCCTTACAGCGCTTAAAGTAGCGGGGGCTCTTCAGCCAGAGCCTTGCCTCTGCCTGGCTTGGCTCTTGCCTCTGTGATTCTCCATCTCTGTTTATGAAATAAACAGAAATAAACAGAGAAGGAAATGATATGCAAAGAAACTGAGCTACTGTGGGAGATTTCCAAGTAATTTTGTAATCAGTAATGAATGTTCAGGCTTACAAATACTGGATTTTGCCCTACAGTTCAAAGGCACAGTTGATGGGTATGGGCTCTTAAAAGGGTCTTTGCTCTTACAGTTTGAAGCAAGGAATTTGGTAAAGGTTGAAAGCCAACTGGTATAAAAGGAGGGTAATAGTAGGGTTACCTTCTGGAAGCTCTACAGTAAGGAAATTCCCTATTGGATCCTGTTATAATCTGGTTATTGTGTTATAAATTGAATTGGCAATTTTGCAGTGCTTGTTGCATTGGTTTTTTGTTGTAATTGTCTTTTTTGTAGTGTGAATATTGGGGAAATTCTGTCTGGGGGTCAGTTTGTTTTCTCTGGCTGGAGTTACAAATGCAGACTTGGAGGTCAGTGATTCAAATGCAGGAACACAGCTCAGCATACTGAAGCACAGCACATGCAAAGAAGGATAATACCTGGATTTCGTAGTGTTTCTCACCCATAGTGCTTAAAGCACTCATCAAACATCACTGGTCTGACTGTATAGATGGGGAAGCTGACAGAGATACAGGAAAAGAAGGTTGTTGTTACATGCTGGGTAGCCTTGTATACTGGAGGTCTTCTGTGTCTGCAGTGTGTGTGTGTGTGGCTCCTCCTGGACAGTCCCGAGTGCAGAGGACAGTGATTCAGAGATCTGCAGAGAAATGGAGTCAGTACGTGTGCGCTGTTATTAGACAAGCAGACCTCTTGCAAATTACGTGTGGGAAAATGCAATAAAACTGTTTTATTAGCCTTTAGTCTTCTGAGAGATGACAGCCTCAGAGGCATACTGTACAGTGAGGTGTCTTGTGCATCCAAACACAAAGTAAACTCAAATAAGTGGATAAAATTGGATATTTATGCCCAGAGGCAGTAAGCAAGCACAGCATGCAAATAAACACCAAGCAAATCCGTAGGTGTCCTGTCGGCAGCTGTGCTGTCATTGGGAAAGGAGAACATCCTGATCTGTTTTTTTTCAGAAGCAGGGAGGAATTCTGCTTCTTGCCTGCTATGTGTATGTTCATTCAAACCAGCTCTTACTGCCCCTGCCAGCAGCTTGGGGGTCTCCAGGTGGTTCCCCTTGCCCTCTCTGCATGGTTGGTGCTTGTCGCCCTGATTTTCTCAAGTTTTACTGAGCCTTCTGATGTTTGCATTCTTTGCACAAACTTTCTCACAGCACTTTATGTAAATAACTTATTGTTTTTCATTCCTTTATGGGGGACGAGCAACCTGACAGACAGTTGGGTCGCCCAGTGGCATTGAGGAGGTGGCACTGTAACCCTCCAATGACACTGGGATTTTAAAAAGATATAAATATGGAGTCAGATGTTTTAATAAAGAGTTTTTTTCAGTTTGCTACCACCAGAGCTGCTCCATGTTGTTCTTGTGTCACCCCCCCGGGACGGGGGTGACAGGTGCTTAACAGCCAAGTTTGAGAGCAATTTATCCAATGCCTTCCTTCCCCACAGGCACACTGGGCAGCAGCCCAGCTGTAGCTGCCTTGTGTGCAGGTGCAGCTGCACAGGCACCACTCCTGCCCTGGGAGTGCAGAGTCTTCCTCTGGGTTTGTATTCTGAGTGCTGGGCCTGAATTAAAACAGCTCAGGTGATGTCATGATGTACCTATGCAGCTGCTTAGCCTTATAATTTCAGGGATTATTAGAGGTCAGAACTGCTCTAAGGCCAATTGGATCTGCTTCTTGGCTTCCGAGCTCTGTTTCATGAATTCTAGGATTGAGAGTCCATTCCAGAAACACTATTAATTTTTTTTTGTCTGCTTCAATTACAAATTTCCTTCCTTTCTTATCCTAATGAAAGCAGCTTGTGGAAGTGTCTCAGGAAAGAAGGCTGTTGAGTGGCACTATGTGTATGTGCTATATGAGCAGGGTGGCACTCACTGTTGTATCTCTTTCGTAAAGATACAACCCAGTTGTATCTTTAAATCTTTTTGGATTAGCTGTATACCAGAAACTTTAGATCAAATGGGGACTCTGAACTTGGATGAATCTCCTTTGCTCTTGGCTGTGCCTTTGTCAGAGGGAGCAGGGAGGAGAAAGGAATAGATCTTGAGTAATTCTCAGATTTCATGTAAGACCTTTCTCATCATTATTGTTTTCAAATATGTTTTTGTTCCTCCTTGTATGTTGTACCTTGTCTGTGTGCACGACTTTTGTTCAAGCAGGCTTTTCTAGTTGTGCCTGTTCTTCTTTTGCAGTTCTTTTTAAGCTCTTAAGAGTTTTTCAGGCACAGTGATAAGTCTGAATCAAATAGTGAGGTGTCTTATCCTATTTGAAAGAATAAGTAACATAAAAGAGCTGGGTTCCATCAGAAGGAAAGCAGCTGATGTGGGTGTGTAGGGAGCTGTGAAAGTACAGGTAAGTAATGCAAAAATGACACATCAGGAGCAGTGAAGCTTAAAGACCAAGAATCCACCTCACAGATAATTATCACTGTGGGCCCATCGCCTGTGGAAGGATGGATATGCTTTAAAAGTTATGTAACAGATCTATCTTTCCAGAGGCTGAAAACATCCTATTCTTTTTACAGATGGATCTACTTTCAAATTTCTCTTCTTTATGTACAGAAGAGGTTGCCTTAGGGGTCAGAGCTGCTACCAACTAAAAGTAGATAATTCTTCCAGCCATTGTTCTGTGGATTGAAAACTACCTCTGTTCCCTCTTGGTTTTCTGAATGTTGTGATCTGTTTTATCAGATCGTGGTCCTGTTGCCTGAAATGACAGCTATGGTCCAGGAGAACAGAGAAAGTGATATTTTCTTAGCCATATGGTGTTTGTGCAAAAATAACAGTATTCTGGGGGTTTTCCAAAGCAAGCAAAGTGTCTAAAACAGACAATATTGTTGTAAACTATTTCTGTGGCTTTTAGGCTCTCTTCTGCTCTATGGGAGTAAGGTTCTGTAGTGTATCCTTGTATTAGATTGTCTTTTCTTTCACAAATTATTTTACTCTTCATTTTCCACATTTAGCCAGTACTAGGAATTCAGCAAAAGAATGAGTTAGGAACTTTGCTTCTGTGTTGCAGCTCTTGGCTGTGTGGAAGAAGAAGCTTGTCTCTTTTGCTGCCCAGTAGAGGTGCATCTACTTGCAGCAGGGAGAATATTTTTGTGGGGTATGATTTTCTTGTTGAAAAGAAATCCCACTTTTTGTAGTATGAAGTTTAGTTTCCTTTTCCTAGTTTGTGCATTTGGAGTATTTTTAATTTTGTGTGTGACAGCTTATACAGCCCTAAATTCTGTCAGGGAAATGGATGCATGTCCTAGCAAGGGCTGGGCAGTCATGGAATGATTTTATGGCACCAGCAAGGAGCTGATCTCATGAAGTGCCCTTGTGAAGGGTTAAGGTTGGGCACCTGCAGTGTCCAGGACACTGTCACAGGTCTGCCCTAGTGATGAACTCAATTTTTATAAAATGATAAAGCTGTGCTGTCCTGTCTGATGTGAGAAAGCACTGAAGTCACTCAGCTAAAAGTACTGCCTTTAGTAAGTGAATGCTGTCAGCTTGAAGAAATGTGAACTTAGTTTTGCACACTTAATTCCCCTTTGTAATGTCTTCTGCCATTATTTCAGTGAACCTCTCTCAGTTTTTATGCAGGAGATAAAGTATTTGTGTAGTGAGTGCTTGTATTGTATCAAACTCCTCCTTGGCTTTCTGGCTGAAAGGCAGTGTACTATAGAACTTCTGTGGCAAGGTACTTTGAAGGCAGTAAAGCTTCAGACTTGGTGACTTTCCCATTTACATTTTGTAATTTTCCTGAAATGCACCTTGTCATTGGCAGGGAGTGTTTACCTTCTTGTGACTCTTGGGAAACCTGGCAGTTTAAACACTGGCATCTAGTTCTGCTGGTGTTCCTGGGGGATGCTCTGCAGCTTGCTAAAGAATTCATGTAAAAAGTCAGTATGTCTCAAATACACTCCAGGTGACAGGATGAAGTGCCAAACTTACTGGTTTAGCTGTGTAGCTGTAATTCTGAGAGTAGAAAAAACCTTCTAAACCTATCTCCAGCTTTCCCTTTTCTCAAGCACTTAAAAATATTCCTTATTCCAGCAGGAATTTCCTTTCCTGTCTCCAAACAAAGTTCAGTTTTAATTTTACAAATGAAGATACATTGCTTTGCAGCTGTTGTGCCCATATATAATTCTGTTTCACTTGGGAATTTTTTAGCAATGTCCTCAAAATGCCTAAAGTTTGAAACCTGGTGAGTTCAAATACCTTGAAAATTGGCTGGATAAAAGCAAAGAAATTGGGCAATCCTTACCTGGCACCTGCTGGAATACACTAATGCAATTTAACCCTGGCCTGCTTGGGTGCCTTTTCCAAGGTGTGGGCAGGTGGTGGAACCCAGACTGCTCTGGGAGTGCATCCCTGAGATGTCTTCCCGAGCAGAGAGCTGTTCCTTTGCCTCAGGAGGGGGCTGCTCTTGTGGGAGACACCTGCCCGTGCTTGCTTTGGTTTCTGGTGCATTTGTATTCTGTGCTGGCTCCCTTAGGGTGCCTTTGCTGGGTCAGGGGAGAGGTTTGGGTTCAGGTTCCCCTGTCAGTCTGCTCTCTGTTCCCCACAGACCATGGCACTGTCCCAGCTGTATGGGCCGTGTTTGGGAGCATGGATGATCCTGGAATCAGGATCAGAGCTTCTCTCATGCATTTCCTTTCATCTCTTCTGCCATCTGCATGTCACAAGCACCACATTTCCTCTCCTGGAGCCTTCCAGCCTGCCCACTGTGTCAGGGTGATGTGCTCTCCATTTCCCCTGCTCTCCCCACACTTACCAGCCCTTGTGTTTATGGTGTTTCAGATCTGTTTTAAGAGCTCTTAGTCCTACCTGTCAGCTCTAAAAACAGATGCTTCTGCCTAGAAGACCATTATAGCTCTGCAGGAGGCACAGCAGAACATCCACTGTCCTGCTGGCTGCAGGAGCTGCTCGTGTGGAAAGGGAAGCTGGCAGGGGATGGGGTGAACTGAGGGATGCAGCAGTGGGAGAGGTGCTGCCCTGCCCATGGTGTCAGTGGACAGCTCAGCCTGGACTGCACAGCCTTCCTGTGGGTGGAGTGTTTCCTGTAAACATGGAAAAGTGTTACCCAAGAGTGTGGATTGCCAGCACGAGGTTTTCTTTCTAGTTGTTTGTTAGGGTATTGGGTTTTATTCAGGGCCTTTTTTTTTCCCCTCCCCTTGTAACCTTGGTTTCATCACTGGTTTCTCACAGAACAGAACAGTGGGTGTTGGGAAGACACATAAATTAGTGATGATGTTTTTGTGGTGTCCTATTTTTGATGTTTGGCTCAATTTTAAATAAAGCATCCAGATTTCATCAGTAAGCCTTGCACTGGGCAAAGCACAGGGCAGAAAATTCCTCATAGAAACTTCTAACCCAGTGCTGACTGATTTCATGCTGGCTTTGTTGCCTGTAGTCTCAATATAAATCACCCCTTCCTCTTCCTCTTTCCTCCCAGCAAATGAACAACCCTACAGATTTTTTTCACAAGAGATACCACCTCTTGCCCTTCCAGGTCTTTTCCTTTCTAAATGAGGTATTGCAGGAATACAGGCTTCAGAAGCCACTGAGAAAAACAGGAAAAGAAAATTAGTTTGCAGGGAAAGGAAAGAATAACATCCCTCATTTGTATTTGTAACTCATCAAGCTCAATTTTGATTGAAGACTTTGAACATCACCACAGCATGCCAATTTTGGCTTCCTCTTTTAGTGAAAGATGAAGTGTGCGGAGGTTCTTGGCAGTGTCTCTTGACAACAAACACAACTGAAATCAACTCATATGTTTTAATTGGTCTGGCAATACTACAGAAATGTGCATAAGTAACATAAATATCATGAAAATTAAGTATTTAAGATAAACTTGGTGTAACCTAATAGCAGTAATATTTTCTGTTTGTATTATGTTTCCTCTCAATTTTTCTGTCAGGTTCCTTCTCAAATAATGGGAACCAGCCATCTTGTTTTTCTTTGTTAAGTCTCTTTCCACATCTGTCATGAATTACACTTTTTTTGCAAGGTTCTTGCTTCATATGGATGTTGTGATGTTCACCCAAAAAATTAGGACACTGGGAACAAGATGGAGGTAGTAAGCTTGTATTGAAGCATTTTTAACAGCTCTCACTGTATATATCTGATTATATAAATGATTGCCTCAGTGGGAATTAGAGAACATGACAGATAAAAAAGCTGTTAGAAACCAAACCAAACTGCTCTGGACAGATTTCAGGCATAAGATGCTGTATGGCAACAGGCCAGAGGGTAATCCTGCAACAGGATGCTGTGGCCAGGCTAAAAGCCATGGCTTCTCCATCCTTAACAGCTGCATCAATTCAGGCAAAGCTGAGCACACTGATGGACCCCTGTGGGAGGTGTGAGGGGTGGGATTTACCTGTATGGACTGAGCTGTGGGTGTGAGGGATGGGATTTGCCTGTATGGACCATGCTGCAGGTGTGAGGGATAGGATTTACCTGTATGGACCATGCTGCAGGTGTGAGGGATGGGATTTACCTGTATGGACTGAGCTGTGGGTGTGAGGGATGGGATTTACCTGTATGGACTGAGCTGTGGGTGTGAGGGATGAGATTTACCTGTATGGACTGAGCTGCCATTCCCTATCATATTCTCCCCTCTCAGCTCCAGTATAAAGCAAGCCTTGTTTTTTGCTCCACAGCTATTGCTGCAATGCAGCTTCCTGGAGAGAGAAAAAGGATTACACAATCAGAGTGTGCTGGTGGAGGTAGGAAAGCAGAGGATGAGCTGGGCTTGGATGAACTCCACATTCCTTGTTTGCAGGGTGGTTTTACCAGGTAATGGACCTACAGGGGAGCAGATCTTTCTTTGTTCTGTGGTTTGGGTGCTGGGTGTTGGAAGGGGCTGCTGGAGCAAAATGCTTCTGCCTTGGCTGATGTGAAAAGCAGCTGAAGCAAAGCATAGAGAGAGCTGGTTAGTGTTACAAAGGGAGGGAGTAGAGGCAAGTGGAGACAATGACAAGCAGTGCTGGGGCTGGATTCATGTTATAGGGCCTTTGACTGGGAAGGACTTTACTGGTTGCAGCAACAATCTGTGCATTGCAGTAACTATCATTGACAAATCTTGTGCTTTTCTTCTTTCAATAATGAAATTCAAATGCCATTTCCTTTTAGCAGTAACAGGAGACTGCTTGCCTAATTTCTCATCAGGATTTTTTTTTCCCTTGGCCAAGAAGATGATTGGAAAATGCCTCTTGTTTCTGATGCAGGCTGTAGGATTCCTGCTGTTCATTTATTCATAAAAATTGGACCATTACCTGATTGTGTATCAGTTTAGAGTTTGTTGTTTTGCTTCTCTGTAGATTTTGGTGTAGTGGGACTTGGTTCAATCAAAATGGTAGGACTGGCTATGGCCATGGGTTCCATGGGTAGGTGATATTTCAACCACGGTGGCTCCTCAGGGTGGACTTCTTGTTCCTCACACTGCTTGGTTGTTTCCTTTCACTGGTTTGCTCTGAGCTGAAGTTGTGACTCCACTGGACACAAAGAAGGGTTTGGTGATTTTTCTTCCTCAAATTAGGAATCTCTCTGGTGTGGATGGGAGACTGAGTGATGGGAGCAGGTGGCAGGAAAGCTAGCTCAAAGTGGAGTTCTTCAGAAAAGAAGCTCAGAAGGTTCTACTACCCTGCAAACCCAAGGCTGATTGCATCATTTTGGGATGCAACACTTGCATAAAGTATCTTTTTTTCCCCAGAAAATATGCAGAGAAAATGAGTTTCCAGAATGATCTGATAAATTATAGGAAATAGCTCACAGCTTCTCTTTTGTTGTTCCAAAGGGAAAGAGAGGAGAAAGGAGCTGTTTGTTATATCTGGTCAAAATCCACATGCAGCCTTGCATAACTGATCCTCTGCTCTGGCTGGTGAGCAAGATTAGCAGGCTTGCAGCCACATTCCTCTCATCTCTTGTGAAACTCCAGCCCCTGAATATCGTTTATTTATTGTCACTAGTTAACAGCAGAGAGGGAAAAGGGGCAGCTTAAGATGATACTGACACTAACAAAGCACATGATGTATCTTCTGTGAAGAATGACTTGATTACTGATAAATCCTGCAATTTCATCCATTTGGTGAAACACTGGTTTTATGAAGGAGAAGGGAAATTTGCTGTTGTTCTTTTCCTGAGTTTCTGTGACAGTGCCCTCTTGAGAGAGGTTAAGTACCAGTGGGGGCAGCTCTCTGAAGAGAACCACTCGCTGTCCCATTGTGCTAATGTTGCTTACTTTTATCTTGCTAAACTACCCTTAGGAAGATAAACATCTCACACAAAAAGTTTTTGTTAAATAAGCTGTTCAACCTAACTACTAGCTCGTTATTCCATACTGATAGTACTCATTCTGGAGTAGTTATCCTGGACTGGTTTTCCCACTGATTATGCAGCCCCTCTTAACATCAGTTATACAAGGCATCCTTCATCAGTTTCTTGATTCCAGGTCCCTCTTCTCTTACCCCAGAAAGTAAGCTGGACTTACTTAACTTGTATTAGAACTTCTATAAAGATTTGTCCAAATCTTTATGGAAGTTTTCCCAAAACTGGTCAGCACTTTTTAACTACCTAAATGTGGTGCATAAAATCTGCATTTGGATGTGCCAGACTGAAGAGCAGAACCCAGTTTATTGTGGGTGTCAGTGTTACCATGAGAGTTGAGGGTGCAGTAGAGATGTACCTCAATGAGCCTCCACCAGTGAGTTTAGCTATTAGCACACTTAATAAGCTCCAATTTATCTCCTCAAATTCATATCCAGGTATTTAGTACCTGTGTGATAATGCAGCAGATTCATTAGTTTGGTTAAACAGGCAATATATAAGGAGTAAATAAGCACAGTTCATGCAGCAGCCTTGTGGATTTTCCCTAGTGGATAACTTCCAGGTTTTGATCACCAGAGAGTCCTCCAGTTCTCAGTTTTTCTACCTTGCCTTCAGTTCAGCAGAGTTCTTTGGCTCATTCCCAACTCTGGTTTTGTGAATGGGCCCAGAGAAGTAAAAGGGACCACTCGAGAAACACGTATCTTGCTGAATCAGATTGGCACTAGTTTCTTTCTCCATCTGGAGCCCAAAAATAATTTTCTAAACATACTAGGGAATTTAGTAACAGTCTTTTTAACACCGTGTACATATCTGTGTTTCCTGAAGTGTTTTGATAACGCCCCAACTGCTGTTCCTTTTTACCTATTGCCTGAATAAACAGGAAATAATAGGACTTTTGGATAGTAGAATTTCATAGTAATTGTGCTTAATTCCTATATCCCTTTCTTTCTGAATGTGAAGTTCTCAGGTTTAATGGGAATTAAAGCAGCTGACATCTGAAGAAGAGGGGGGTGATCCCCCTGTGCCTGGGTCAGTGTGAGTTACAGCAGTTACTGATTAGTGAGCAGTGCAGGTGCAGTTCAGGTGTGCCCTGGACATGTGCAACCTCTGACTTTTTCAAGCTCAATATCTGCCCACCAAATGAAATCCCTGCAGTTAGTGGTATTGATTGTGCTGAATTCCACTCTGTTCATGAGCCTTTTAACTTCTTTCACAAAAGAAAAACTGCCTCTGTGCACAGAGTGTAAAGTTACTGGATGTGCTAGGGTAGGAAGCATCCTTCTGGCCAGCCACAGGCTGGAAAGCTGCAGTGTGATGGCTTTCCCACAAAGCTAAGCAATCCCAGTTGTCCTTTTTATTTTGATTTGCCCTTCATGGTAATCCTCTTTGGCCAAATAAGATCCTTATCTTAACTGTCTGCAAATTGTTAGCTCAGATTTTTGTAATTAACTTGGGGTCACCATTTATATAGTCTTACTTTGTTTCCTTCCAACTGCATTGAAATCCTTTTTAATATATTTTAAGGTGAACCTAGTGATTACTGCTCACAGTACCTTAAAGTTGATCTGACGCTCCAGCTTGTGCTATATTCCTTCTCCAAATACAACAAGCCCTTAAGAGAGGCATTGCTCTCCCTCTTCATGCAGGTTTGGGGTCCTGAGACCCTGCTGTTGAGTCTTGTGGCACCTCTGTTTCTTGAAGGAGGACTAAGACTTGGTGCTGAGTATCCTGCATGCTTTGCTCTCTGCGTTGTGATACTGATCTGTTTTGTTCCCATTTCTTGCAGATGTGTATGACATTCAGGATTTTGACATCTTGTCTCTACCCTGGAGCTGCTATTTCTAATTACTGAATTATCCTTAAGTAGCTGCATTGTTTGAAATGCTTTGTTTTTCTTAAAAAAGTGTAGCAGATGTTTTCTAGGGTGTGAGGCAGGGGTTAAGGAGGTCTGTGGAGCTTCTGGAGGAATTTGCCATCATTCACAGTGAAATGCACTGATAACATAGTAAACCTTCCAATATTTTCCATAAAACAAAACATCTTTGATACTAACCATGTGCTTTTACTTGATGTTGTGGACCAGCCTGGCCAGAATCTGATCCCTGTTTTGCCTTGTATCATCATTGTGTATTTCAGAAGGATGTTTGTAGTATTGATACAGAGAAATATACTAACAGTTAGTTCTGCTGAAGCTGGGGATTATTTTCTAGCAGTGAAGAATTGTGTACTGAGTGAATCTTGCTTTGACAACTGCAAATCAGAGCAGAATGTGAACTTAGTGCAGGTGGTTGGCCACATCCTTTCCAATAACAGACTGTTTAAACAGATTTCTTTACCAATGTTCTCTTGATTAAATCAAATGCAAGTCCATGGGGTTTTTGTTACAGCTCCCACTTTTGTGAATTGCACATTTTTGATACATCTTAAGTAAATTTTTAGTAGTTATGGTTGCTTCAAATCACTGACATGAGACTTCTAAGTTTTTTGCCCTGCAACAGGACTTAAATATTCATTGTCATCCTCTTGGTGTGTCCAGCCTGCCAGGCAGGGTAATTGTGGGTGTGGAGGGATGAAAGCAGCCATACAGTACAGCAAGAATTTGGGCTCTACCCAGGAAGTGGCAGTTTGGTGTTAAGCCATTTGATGCAAGGGTTAAAGCAAAAGAAATCCACTACCAATAAAAGTCTACAATGGAACTGTTGTCTCTCTGCAGGATGGGTTTCCAAGCAGCTGGACACGACGTGACTCAGCACGAAGGGGCACGGGGCTGACTGGAGTCTCTAGATGATGTTGCCATATAACTTGTTAGCACTTTGCAGCACAAAGTACCTTTCATCCAGCATCATTTTGTTTCATGATTTTAGCCTCACATCATCCAAGGAAACACTCAGAAGAGGCACAAGAACCTCAGTCTTCCTTAGGAGCTGTAATCTTGATTATTATTACACTAATAAGTGTAGTAATAAATCACTGACACAATTAATTGCTCTTGAATTTAGTGTTTCATACATGGTGAGTCTAAGTACCTATAGCTTTTCTCAGTCCTTCCCCCTCTGCTTTGTGATGTGTACCTGCATTAACCATCTGTATGAATAGGATTGTGGCACTTCCTGTGGTAGGTTATCTGGCTAACAGGTTCAGTTTAGAACCACCAGTTTGTTCTAATGACTGGTAACCCTACAGGCCAGTTTAAATGCGTTGTTTACAATCTGTGTATGTAATTAATAACAGATTTTAAATTATGAAGAAGGTGAGGGATGAGGTTCAGTTCTTATTTTGGATCAAATCAACTGCTTGTTATGGGATCTGTCTTACAAATAACTGGAGTATGGGCTCCTTTCTTGGCAGTTGCTCACAGTACTCACATGAGATCTCAGGCTACAGTCTCCAGCAAAGGAGAAGGGAACCAGAACAGGATTAACCATGTTGAATTCTCTTCCTTGTTGGTGTTAGTGGCATTTTGATTGGCAGTTTGTCTGGATGCTGATCAATTGTCCATTTTGTGTAGAAAAGCTCTGGAAAACAATGTGGTGACTTTAAAACTTGTACTGCCCCATTAATGGGTGTAAATGGGTTGTATGGATGCTGGTGTGGCATCTGTTGGTGTGTGAAGGGCCTGGGTCAGGTAGTGTTACAGGAGATACTGCAGAGTGTGTCTGCTCTGCCTGCACGACTTTGTCCCTCAGTGCTCCTGTGTTAGCACAGTGACCATCACACCACCCACCCCAGCCCAGCCAATCCTGCTGCTGTGGCTGCTCTGAGAGGAGGGGGACAAGGAAGGTGATGCTGCAGGAGCAGCACAAACTGGAGTCACTCAATTTCCAGGGACCTTATCTGCCTCCTGTAAGCACAGCATCTCCCATCTTTGTCCCTTGCTGCTGATACCTGTCCTTGCCTCTGCCTGCCTCAGGCCCTTCCTTGCACCCGACTCTGCTCATGCTGAACCAGCAGCACAAGTCTGGGGCTCACTCTGGCTGCTCCCTCATCTCCCCCTTGCAGATAGGGTGCAACATCTCAGTCTGAACCTGTGCTGTGGAAGCATCATCCTGCCCAAGTGTTGCATCCCACAGCTGGAGCCTACAGAGCCTAAAGCAGGACCCCCAGCTCGGATGTGGTGCCTGGCTCCCTGCTGCACTGCAGCCCTGCTTGCTGGGGGGCACGAGCTCCCCCTCCTCTGCTCCAGCTTTTTAATGCTCTGATTACTGAAGTGGGTAAGTCACCACCTCGCTTGTAATAATTACAGATTTCCTCTGTGATTTTTCACTCGTCGGTTGCCACAGCAACCGTGCAGTGGCTCGGCCGAAACGCTGTCACAGGGATTTAAATCTGAAGCGGCTCATCCTCTCTCTGCGTTCTGGCACATCTTCCCTCTTGCCCCCCGGCACCATGGCAACCTGGCTATGGTAGTCCAGCCTCGGCCATGGCACCTGGGCTGCTTTTCCCTGTGCCTGAAGGGATGCTGCTGGTGTTCTGTGGGTATCCACATCCCCCCATTCCCGTCAGGAGCAGTGTGCAGCGGGAGGTGCCGCTGGGATGCTGCTGCCTGCCGCGCTGCCTGCGCACCACCTGCAGGGAATGAGCCAAACCAAGGTTATTTTGTGACACTCCCGTGCCCGGGTGCCACCCTCAGGATATTTGCAAACCAGAGTGAAAATAAGGGGTTCAGGGACAAAACCTGTTCTTCAACATCCATAATTGTTGGAAACTAAGGAGCCATTTCAAACCTTAACGCAGTCTGGCTCTGCGTCTTGGAATTTGTTTTCAGAAAGCTGCTGAGGAGGCTTTCGGATGAACTCGGACACCCACATTCCAGAGCCAGATTCTCTCGGGTTTCAGACGAGTCGTGTGTTCCTCTCTGCTGGCCTTGGCTGAGCACAGGCTGCGGCTGCCAGGAGCCGGTTCCATTAACCTTCATTAACTGGGGCATCCCCCCCAGCTGAGCTGCGGGGCTGCAGCGCTGCTTCCTCTGGGTGATGCCTGTGCCCGCTGCGCGGCTGCTGGAAGGAGCTGGCAGCGATGGCATTCCTCACCAGCGCAACCAGCAGCAGCCTGCGCTGAAGGGAAGCAGGCAGTGAAGCAGGGAGCAGCACTTCCAACCCAGGAGCTGGCTGTGGGGAGCTTGGGAGCAGCACTTCCAACGGGAGAGCCGGAGTTTGCACCCGAGTCCTGTAAGTGCCTTTGCCGAGTGCCCGCGGGCGGTGGGGTGGGCACAGAGTCCGGCCCCGCTGCACTCTCTGTGCCCAGGGGGAACGTGGGCATTTGTGCGTGGGCAGGTGTGTTGTTACGGTGCCCCTGCCATGGAAATGCAGGGATAGCTGCTCCTGGTTTGTTTTCTGGACCCCTCGTACAAGAAATCTCCTGCATGGCTCTGCTGTTCCATGTCCTCAGCTGGAATGGGGGTCACCTTGAGAAACCAGAGCTCTCACCCCGGCTTGAGATGTTTCCCTTGGTTTGGTGCAGGCTGTCTCCAAGTGAGCTGTTTTATGCCTTACGGCACAGGAAAAGAAATTGTGCTTTTATTTGATGCTATTTATCTATGTATTTTCCTGATCTCTGAGGAGGCAGCAGTAAGATGCTAGGAATAAAATCTTACAAGGAATATAACTGAATTTCCTTGGAAATACCACTTGAGGGTATTTTGCAATGCTTTAATTTTTTCAAAACTACAAAATGCTTGTGGAACGACTGATCTGAAAAGCACGGCTGTGCCATAATTTGTTTAATCTGTTGTGAGCTGGGCTGTTTTGGTCTGGGAAATGTGTGGAAATGAACAGCCATGGTTTGGATATGTTGTTGCCATCTGCATTTAAAATAATGGATTTAAAATATGCTTGAAGGGATGTTTAATATAGGCTTGAAGAGATGGTTTTATATGTACCTCATGGTAAAGTTCATTGAAATATCAATGTACATGTTTTTTCAGGGGGAACCACTAAGAAATTCCTAAAAAAAAAAATAGAATTTTTTAGCTAATATAAGTTTAGTTGTACTTGGTTTTTATCAGTATTTATGTACCATTATACCATTTATGTAGGTACTGTTGGCTTTGTATCTGGAACTTGCTCCATTTCTAGCAGATGCTTTTTCAATTCTATTTTTTCTTCTCCTGAGACAATATACTTCTTTCACAGGGAAGGTATAGGCACATCTCATCCCATCTTAGCTGTGCCAATAGTTCTTGGATCGAAAATGAGCTGCTCAGAAGTTTAGTGGGTCACCTGGATCCTAGTGTGCCATAATCGCAACATTCCTGCCTGTTCTTGTTCATTGGTTTAGGGACCGGGAGTCTTTCCTTGGCCCAATATTTTTTGGAGAGAGGGTAAACAGAGACAAGGGCAGAAAGATTTTATTTTAAGAAAAAAGAAAATCATATATTCGTATCCAGCCACCAAATCCTGCTTAGAGAGCACCTGAGGAGGAGAACCTGGACACATGAGTGTTGTGAGACTTTAGACTCCAAGTTCTAAAACTTGATGGAAGGGCTGAACCTGTTCTGGCTTCACTGCTGGTTCAGCCCTGACCTGAGTGCACGAAGCAGGTAGGGATTGTCATGTCCTGATGGATACTGGACAGTACTTCCAAGCTGTAGGTGTGAGGTTTTCATCTTGTGCAGTGCAGCTTGCTTTGTGCTTTTGCTGCAGTGCTCACAGCAGACTGACTTGAATGCCAGCTGCATGTGGAGGGAGAGAAGGGAGCTGTGCAAAAAAACCCATTTTATTATGCTTTTTTGTGCAATGTTTACTGTTTTGTCAAAACTTGAAGGACAAAACCAGTCTCTCTATTTTCTTTTCTTCTGAAGACTCGTGGGACTGTCCAACACTGTTGGTGTCGATAAATAAATAGGCAACCCTGAATAACCAACACTTGAGCTTTACTTGTAACTATGACAACTGTGTCCTTGACAACTTAAGTACAATCATGGAGTTTTCAATTACATCCTGTTCTACACAAAGCCATTAAGATTATTAGAGGCATAAACAGCCTGTCAGCTTGTGAAGTGTTTTTTGGCAAAATCCATGTAGGGGGTAGATACATGTTTCCATGTGCAGGTCTGTTACTGGTGTTCCTGGTGGGAATTGCCTGGGTGAGCTCTGCAGGCACAGGCTCACCAGGCCTTGGGGACAGCCACACTTTGCTCTTTTTTTGGCTGTTGCCCATGAAGTTGGGCCATGTAAGTGCTGAGCTTCAAAGTGCCCAAGGTCCTGCAGACCCAGCACACCTCTTTCAGAGTGTCCATCTCTGTCCTGATCCTGCTGTGTGGGCTCCATGTTGTGGGCTGCTTGTAACCATCTTCACTTTTGCAGTAAGAGGCTGTGGTTGATCAAGGTGGGGGATGAGCAGCTTCTTTTTCTTTGCTGTGCCCTCTCATGAGGATGCTGCCTCTAAACTGTTCTTCTCGAAGCTGTGGGTTCCAGCTCTGTTTTGTGCTGGGTTTGTATAGATACTTAATGAAAAAATCTAATGCTGGCCTTTTATGAACACTAGATGTAAATTTTTTTGCAACTTCCTCTTAACAGGACTTTTCAATTCTATTCTGTTTCATTTGAGATAACTTTGGCCTAGCTCTGACTGAATTTCTAAATTCTTGGTGTTACTCGTACAGACTTCTCCTGCAAATACTGCCGTAAGCTAATCCAAATTTGTTTCAGAACTATACTTTGGGATAAAATCCCAGCAGAAGTAAAAGGACCTGTTGTATTTCATTGTGTGTACTCAGGCTTTGATAAATGCATAGTCTATACTGAACTCTTAACTCTTCTCCTGGGACCGAGTGAACTGCAGTTAAATACATCAGCATGCTGCCAGGCCTCTTTATTTACATTGTTTACATTTAAGTGGCTAAAGCAGCAAGTCAGGATTTCTAACTGTGCTCTGGCACTAACTGGTGAAGTCATTCAGTTGTTTCCTGCTTTGATCTGCTGGATGTGGACTCCCCAAGGGAGGGTGGGGCTGTGCCATTTTCAAGCAGCAAGTGCTGTGTTCTTTGGATCTTTTTATGCAGGTACCATGATGGCATTGCATTACCATTTCCTCCTCAAATGCAGACTAAGGAAGGACATGATTATGTTTAACAGATGACAGCCTTGACTGTCTTCCACTTTGCCCATACTTATAGTTCTTTGTGAAATTGTGGGGCTGTTCCAGACTCTGGCATCTTCTTGAGCTGTTCATAGAAGTAAAATACCTGAGCTAAATCACCCATGTCAATAAAGATGCTTGTTCATGAACACTACAAACCAGGAGATTTGCACCCCTTTAACAAGTCCAGAATGGGCCTGGGTCCTGCCTGACTTTTCAACATTGTCCTTTTTAGTCTCAGGAACCACAGCTGACTTGGTTCCTCAATTTGTAGTTCCTTCTGCTGTTAAGAGGCAGATGCAGAAAGAGCAGTGTCAAAGCATGCTGAGTTGTGAAATAAAGACCTTTGGAGGGACTCCCTCCTGGCAGCCTGTCTGTGCCTGCTCACCTGGGGGTGCCAGGGCAGGCTGGCTGTGGGAAGGGAGGGTTGGCATTGGGGCACAGTGCTGGTGCTGCTGTGGCCTCTGAGAGAAGGGACAGGGCTCTGCAGCCTCTGCACCCACCAGCAGCCCCTGTGCAGCTCACAGTGTGTGAGCCTGCTGCTGGGTTCACATCCCGGTGGATCCAAGCAAACTAAGAGATGCTAGTTAGAGATGCTTGAAATTTCATAATTAGCTCTTAGCATGACTATACCTTGCTGTGCAGCCTAGAAGAGCTAAGCAAAGGAAAACAGTAAAAAAAGGAATGAATTTGCCTTTAGGATCCTCCCTGCTCCCCAGCTCCCCAAACCCACTTTTTGGAAGCCTTGTGAAGTAATTGCCCAATGCAGCTTGTGCTGCTGTTTCTAAACCACTTAATTGCTCCTGGTTAAATGGGTTTGGAGCAGCTGAGGGACAGATGAATGTGCCCCCATGAATTTCAAGCAGGTTTCTGTGTCTTTGGCAGAGTTGCAAGAAAGAGATGCAAATGTGCAGAGCTGACTTCTCCTCCCATCCTGCTGGGTCTCAGTTTTACCTTTACCTTTGCACCTCCCCAGAGGATGTTTTCCAGGGCAGGTTCTGAGAGCTGCAGCCTGGCACACGATGTCATGCTGCATTAGCTTCTGTGCTAGGGAGTGAGATTGCTGCACCAACTCCTAGTTTGTCTATTTTCACTCTTGTGTCAGGATCTTCCCTGATAGGAAAGGATCAGCCCCCTCTTTCTAAAATTTTTTCCAGGGTTCCCCCCCCAAGAAACACAAGGTTGTTCACTCATGGAAACAATACTTCTTTCTGTGTTCCCAGTAGGCTGCTGCTGCTGAATGACTGATGTTTTCTCAAGTAACTAGTTTTATCTGTCAGAGATCATCTCTTGGTACAGAAATTTAGCAGCTGATGTTAAAAAAAAAAATACATCCAGTTTCACAGCATGCATTTTAAAAATCCACACATCCTTATGTTCATGTGTGTGATAAACTGGAGTGAGCTTCCTCTTTGAAAATGAAAATAATTTTTCTTATTAGAAGGATATGGCTGTGACTTAAACACATGCAGTGGCAAGCATAGTTTATAGAATATAAAATTACAGACAAAATTATGCAAATGTATTTGGAAAATTAAGGTACTGAGATTCACTTCAGAATAGCAGTTCTGTGGAGTCATCTGCACCGATGGCCTGCTCCAGCTCAGGCAGTTGCCAGTACAGGAAAAATGTTTAGGGAAGACTTATGAATCTTTTTCTGCAAGGGTGTCACATCTTCATATTCTGATGGTCCTTGCCATCCCCTTTCCTGTCAGATATCCGAAATTGGTGGTTGTGTTTTGCCTGGATTTTGGGACTCTGTGTGCGCAGTGGCTCTGGAGCAGCAGGGTGATGGAGCGTGGCATCCCTGCGGCTCTGCCTCGTGCGGGGGAGCTGATTCTGCTGGATTGCAAACTCTGCTGCTGCTTGCAGTGCTGGATCAGGCTGGGCCGCTGGGAATCGATCAGGAGATGGGTTATGGAGAAAAATTCAATTGGTTATTGTGATAACCAAATAATGTGTGCTTAGACTAAGATCCCAATCACATCAGCTGATCTCCTGTGAGAGCCTGTGTGCATAATGAAGATGGAAAAGATGCTGGGTTTAGTTATACTCACAAGTGATGTTACATGATTTATTCTGACTCTGCACTAGAAAATGCTAAAACTTTTTATGTAAGAACTGTCAAGGAAAATTAGGGCTAAGCTACTTTATTTTTAAGCCTCATGCAGTAATTTTTTTTCTATGAGTAGTTCAGAAAGCCATTATCATTCCCAATTATATTTTTCAGCCTCTAATAAATACTGTAGTTTAGCTATTAAAGGACTTGAGATAAACAGTAAATAGAATTAGAAATAAATAACATTCTGGAAGCAGACATAGGCATGGTTCACCTAGGGAAGGAAGAAGAACACTGCTGTACCTGGACACTGCTGGGTACAGCCATGGAAGGTGTATTTGATTTGTATGTGAAGAGGCATCTCATCCTTGTGGAGAAGGAAAGTCGGGCAGCTGGCAGCAAAACCCCCATGGGAGATAACTGAAGGACATGAGAACAAGCAATGAACCTTGGTGGGTTGTTAAGTATGTTTGCACTGCTCCTTTTGTGAGTTCCTGCAAAGCTGTGTTCACCTTTTAACAGCTTCCTAAAGGCTCTGAAAAAGTAACACTTTGCTGAGCAAACTTATGGAGGGAATTGGAGATTGGAGTAGAATTGATCAGATAAACAGCTCTGAGCAGAGGACATCAATCGAGGTGCTGGGCATTTTCTTACTGACTTAGACTGGCATTTGGTTTTTGTTAGAGGTGTTATCTCTTATCATGAGATAAATGCATGGTGTTGGGATATTTCTTCAGACACTGATTATGCAAAAGTTAGCACAACTAAGGAAAGAAGCTGAAAGAGAAAACATAATGAATGAATTAAACTAATATTGTCTTAAAAGGGAAGTTACTCTTTACTGGAAACAAAATTAACTAGTTCCCTCTGCACTTGTGACCCAAAGCCTTAGCTAATCTTGCTTTTCCAGTGTGTGCACAAGTGTTGTGCAGGTGTTTGCTCATCTTAGCACATTGCAAACTACCTTGAATTTTAACTTGAAATAAGTGAAACCAAGTGCTCTGTCAATTGTCTGGGGAGGCACAGGGAATTGGTTTTGTTCCTGACTCTTAATAGGTATATGAATTTGTAAATCTCTGTAGGCAAGAAGTTTTCTGTTTTCTTTTATATATTTCGAAAAAGCTCAAGTGTGAAGGAGAACAAATAGTATTTTGCATACAGACAATACAGAAACTAAATTTCTGATATTTTAGGTCTGGATACAAGATACTTGCTGTCATGGTAGCAGTAGTTCAGCTACTTCCCTGCATCTGGTTGTGAACATCTGCTGGCATGTTTTATTGATGGCATAGGACTGATGGAAGCTGTAAACTGTGATCTTTTTCTGCTGGAAGATCAGCTCTACTCTGAGTGTATTTGTTAAATAGAATTTTTTCCAGGTTTATGGATAGTAGTGACATTTTGTCAGTTGGACTGCAAGCCTTGGTCCACTGCTGCTCCATGGTCTGCATCCAGCAAGGTGCAAATGCCAGACAAAGGGCTCCAGTGTCCTACACAGAACACAGGGGTCATGCTGATAAGTGTGAAGTTTGAATTTAACCTGTGTCCTGGATAATAATTCAATGACCTGTTTTATCTATTCCTGACTTCCAGCCAGGCTTTCTGCACAAGTGATCCATAGTGAGAAGGGAGTCTTGTTATCTTTCATGCTACTTGGCTTTCCAAGGTCATTTATATGTAACCAGCTGAGGTAGAGCCATGGAATGGCTGAGCTTGGGAGGGAGCTGAGGGGTCTGGTCCAGCCCTCTGCCCAAGCAGTGACACCTAAAGCAATCTGCTCTGGACCATTTGGGTTGTGGATATCTCCAGGCATGGTGATTCCATGCCCTCTCTGGGCAACCTGCTGGGGGTTTTCCTGTGTTTAGGTGGAGCTCAGAGTATTTTAGTTTGTGCCCATTGCCTCTTATTCTGTCACTGGACACCTCTGAGAAGCCCCTGGCTCTTTCTTTACTCCCTCCCATCAAGTATTTATTACACATTGTTGGGATGCAACCTGAGCCTTCTTCAGGCTGGATAATCTCAGCTCTCATATTCTCTCTTCACAGAGTTGTGATTAATGGGCAAAAAGCTGTTTTTTCATGGGATTGATTTTCTTTTGTTTCCTAATGCTTGTCCTGCTGTCTTTTGTATTAGATGAGTTTTTTTCTCATAAACTTAGGTCAAATCAAAAACAACAGCTTTGGCTTGGGAGACTGACTGGAAACATTCTTTTAAAAAGTTCAACATAAGCTACATATACAGAGAAAGTAGAGAGGAAGAGCAAGGGCAAATAGGTACTGACCTTTAACCCCTGGCCCTGCTGAAGCTGGGACATACAGCTTTAGCCTAGAAGTCATTTGCCTTAGCAAGACCAAGCCAAGAATCAGATGTGGGGCTCAATCCTGAGACTGCTCTGAACATCAGCATTAATTCATCAAACTATGCTTTCGGTGCCTTTGGATGGAAATTAATGAAAGGGGGACTTGAGCAGCACAGTAATAGTGGCTGCATTTATAGGGACATGAATAAGTGTTTTCTTTTCTTTTTTTCTTTTTTTTTTTTTTAATTTTTTAATTTTTTTAAATTTTTTTCCAGAACATCAACCAGAAAGAAATCTCTCAAGATTGAGCCTGTTTCGGTAAAGAAGAGATAAAATGGCATCAATGTTGCTTAGTCGACAGCTTACCTGTTGCCTGCAGCAAAACTCCAGACTGCTGGTATTTGGTAAGTGTTTCCTTGTATTTTCCTGCTTTGTATTTTTGGTAAGTGTTTCCATGTATTTTCCTGCTTTGTACTTGGTGTTTCCTTTTATTTTCCTGCTTTGTATTTGGTAAGTGTTAACTTTATGCTGGTGGACAGAATTCCAGTTTGAACATTGCTGGGGTTTCTCCTGTGGTGTTGAGTCTTTCAAAACTTGAGGAATATAATGTTTTGCATCTTAGATAATGATGCAGTTGTAGTCCAAAGTGGACCACAATTGTAGTCCACAGTATATCTGATTTTTTTTCATTCTTCAAACAAGAATGTATCAAGTTAATAATTTGCCCTGCAAACATGCTAACTGAAGTAAAGCTCTTCAGCCTTTGAAACTCTGCTTTTACTTTCTGGCACTACATGGTGCAGCAATGAGACAATCATCCATCAGAATATGCTGGGTTTTCTCTTTGTGCTGTGTAGCACAACCTTGCCCATTTTCCCTTGTGAAGAGATTTTGTGTGACTGGCATGAAGATGTGATCCTCACTGGGGCTGTGTGTTTCTGCCTCGAATGAGCTCTAGAGTGAAATAAAAACCTGCCACACAGCATCAAACTGCTTTCTCCTAAGTGAATTGCAAGTTTTGGCTTGGCCCTGGCTTGAAATTTAGCATGTGTATGTGTGTATTAAACCTGCAGTCTCTGTGAAATAGTTATAAAAACTAAATTCCTGTTGGCTGTGTTGGACAAAGAGGTGTGGAGTCTTTATAGCATCCATTCTGTGAACTGTTACACTGAGCACAGTATGGCTGAATGGCTTTTTTTGTGGCTGAGTAAATCTTAGTGTTTCTCCTGTCCTTCCACCCTCCTTCTGCAATGCCACTATGCTCCTGCCACTGCCAGGATGAACCAAGCACAGCCTTCCATTTGCTCAGAAACTTAAACATCATTGATTTCCTTTTAAATAATACACTTTGGGGAGCAACTGACCTTTGACTAAAGAACACCAAGTCTGGTCTTATAACTATTAGAAAATATTAGGTCAGTGTTTTAGTGCAGGATGCGTGTCTGTTTGTGGGAGTGACGCACGGATTATGCTCCCTGGGCAGGAGCAGGGATCGTTGGGTCGATCGTGGGCAATGGAAAGTGCTTGCAGCAAGCAGGCCTCGTTAGCTGGTAGTCCTTTGAGCTAATCTGTCACCTCAGCATCACTTAAAGCTCCCTGTCCCTCCCAGTGTCTTGTACAATTCCTGCTGCTTCCCGGGCACAGGTGGGCAGTGGAGGGCAGGTACACAGACTCCTCTTCCTTTCTCACCGTCAGTGAGGGAGTGTAGATCCTCTTAAGAAAGGAAGGCAGCTCTGGACTCCATTAATCCATCCTTGCTTCCAGGAAACTTCCAAGCCTGCTAAAATACTGAAGCAAATAATAGAAGGCCTTGGCTGCAGGTTGTACAAGAGACCCATGGCCTTTGGGGCGCTGTGTGAGTGAGCAGAGATCAGGAATGATGGAGCAAGAGGAGAGCCCCTCACAGGAGGAGCTGTGTCCTGTGACCCTGCTGTCTCACAGAGCAGGCAGGGGGCTCTGATGGCTGGAGCCAAAGCTGGAGCTCCAGGCCATTTTCCTGAGCCCCAGCTCAGGTTGCAGTGCTGCTGGGCTCTGTGGCTTTTAGGGAAGTGCTCAGGGTGGTGTCCAGGAGCTCTCTGCTCCAGAGTGCTTGCCTCCAAGGTATTTTTGAGCACTCAAGTTCAGTGTTTTACAGGCTAAAAAAGAGACCTGTGCATTACTCCCACAGAAATCCTGCGGTGCCATTTGGGCTGATACTTTTTTTTTGTGGATAATGAAATGACAGGGTTGCCAAGGGGGGATGGAGGTGGAGAGGAGGGAATAGATTGCCTCTTGGTAGGTCTTTGTGTCTGTAGGCTGTCATGTTTCAGTTGTATGTATGCATTAAGCAAATCTTCCTGTTCATCTAGAATGTACAATAAATTTATTTACACAAAGAGATTTTTTTCATTCTTGACTATTTCTCTAGTTGGAAAATCTTTGTTACTTAACCATTGCACACAGTTCTCTTTACTCACACAATGCTAAACCCTGGCAAGCAAACTAGAAACAGAAAATAGAAATCATTTTAGCTGATCAAAATGCAAAAACTAAGCAAAATATATGAAAATAATACACAACTTAAATCTTACCCAAAAATGTGAAGGCTGTAAATATCACGCCCTTCTTGAAAATAAGCCCTTAATCAAGTATGCTTTTGTTTCCCTTCTCTGATCTGCTTCATAGTTTGCTCTCAAAGATAATTAGAATTTGAAGAGTGGCAGAATGACAATAGAGTGAGTAACTAACCTAATCTTCCATTTACAAAGCCTCCTGCATTGTGCTCTCCGTGGGAATCAGCCAGGCAGGGCCAGGAGAGGCAGCTGATGGTGGAGGAATGAGGGTGTATCTTGGTGTTACATCTTACCTGAATTGAGTTCTGTTGCTCATGTCAGCCTGGTGTGCTGCAAGCTGATCACAACTGGTAGTGTGCATGTCAGTGTTTGTTCCCTTTGTGCCAGCTCTGGTTTTATCAGCTGGGCACTGCAGCAGGAAGGCTGTTCTGGCTCCATGCTTTGGAGGCAGTTGGTTTTTGGCTGGTGGGGCAGTACCATAGCTATGAGGACAGGCTGGCACTCCAGAGATGTAGTGCAGTTTCCTGCTGATTACCCCAAGGGGTTGAATTTGTCTTTGAATCCTGCACTGAAAGCATGGCAGAAGGTCAGGCTGCTGCCTGAAGGTAGCATCAATTTACATTAGTGCACACCCATGCCCTTCTAGGATGCTGATCTGTTCTGCAGCTTCTGCAGCCTCCCCAGGCAATTTGCTTATTGCTGAACTGACCTTACCTTTAAAATTTTTTTCCTAATATTTAGCCTAAGTTTCACAACAGGAAAAAAATCAAATCCTTACTATTTGTCCTGCCCTCAAAGGACGTGGAAGCTGGAATGTTTATTTTTTCTTTGCAGCAG
This sequence comes from Peucedramus taeniatus, assembly GCA_013400575.1. Classification (NCBI taxonomy): domain Eukaryota; kingdom Metazoa; phylum Chordata; class Aves; order Passeriformes; family Fringillidae; genus Peucedramus; species Peucedramus taeniatus. The sequence continues at coordinate 1,196,263 of WBNO01033426.1, forward strand.
CCTTTTACATTTTTGATAACTGTTGTCTCCCCGAAGACCTCATACTTTTCTCTCTGCTGAATACTGTTTGAGTCTCTCCTTGTAGGTCAAATTTTTCTCCTCCAGAGTCTGTGCCCTTCCAGTGACAGTAGACTAGCACTTGTCAAGGCTGTACCTCACCTAACTCAGCCTGTTTGCTGTCTCTCTGGAGAGGATAATAATGTTTAAGCACCTGGGTGCACTGCAGTAAAGTCTGAGAGATGTTCATACTAGTTATTGACCTGTCCCCATCACAGTTACCACAAAGAGGCTGGAAAGCCATGAGAATGATTTATTCTCAGTCACACTTTTGTCTCCAGTATTGATCCTTGCTAAGACATTTTACTTTTTTTATTTGGTTTGTACATTAAGAGCCTCCCTAATGAAATCAAAAAGAACAGCCTGGATTTGTGTGAGGGATGTGTGGCAGAAGCAGAGAACAATCCTCTTCTTGGGATTGTAGAGGTCAGCTTGAAGTCAGCTTCAACTGAAGCCCTGGAAACTGGAGTGCAACCTCTCCTGCTGGACTGAGGAACTTTACTTTTCTGTCTGATCAAACACTTTCACAAAAAGTTGAGCTATATAAAAACAATCACATAAAACCTGTTGTTGTAAGCAGGCTCTGGTACAAAGCAGAGTCCGAGCTGGGACTGCCTTTCTCAGTTCCTTGAGTGAATGTGATATTCCTATCCAGTTTCTTCTGTGCCACAAGGGGTGGCTGTAGCAGTGCTGGCTGTTTTCCCACCTGGGTGTTCCTTGTGGTTTGTTGTTCACCTCCAGAGGTGCCCTGATGATCTCTGTAGCTGTTGAACTGTTGGAAGAGGGAGGATGGTACGACTGGTTCAGATCACAAGAACTACAAGAGCAGTGGTTGGATGCTCCTCTAACTCTCCTGAGGAGTTGGTTTGGGATTATGCTGGGATGGTGAAGGGGAACTTCTCTTGTTCTTTCTTACAGGAGTTCCCACTTCTTTATGGCCTGTGTCATATTAGTTTTTTCTTCATCTTTGGAGAATCCAAAGTGTGTATGTGAGAGTGCTGAAACACAGACAATCTCATGTGGAAGAGCTTCTGATCCTGCAGCATAAGTACTCTGTAAATAGCAATCTCAGTTTTCACAATGTTATGCAATAGTGATGTTCATTTCCCAAACATCTCTAGCTAGCCTGGCCTTTTGCCATTCCCTTTCAAGATCTGTTAGTAACAGATTCTACTTGTAACACATAAAAGAGGACTCGGAGGAAATCACAGTCCTCCTACTTTTGGCTGTCAGGGCCTCCATGCTCTAAAAATTCTGTCTGGAAGGTGGTTTGATCGACACGTGGAGGGGAAGTTTAGGGCATGCAAGGGAGAGTGCCTGGCTGCACATGCACAGGGCAGCAGTGATGTGGCACATGGCATGTGCCTCCCTGGGCACTGCAGAGCTTCTCCTCTAGACCCCTTCACAGCAAGACACTTGTGTTTGAGAGCTCTGCTTATGCCAGCATGGGCTTTCATTCCTCTTCTTTTCATTTTCCTTGGAATTGTTCCTTCTGTTCATTACACCCGTGTCCTTTCAGGGCCTCCACTGGAGTTTCTCCCAGCTAATATCCAGTTGTACACTCAGGAGCTGTGTTAATGTGAGTGTTATTTTTGGTCAAACACATGAGAGGTTCAAGCTCTTTCTAGCCCTGCCTTGATTGCAGCTCTGTTATCAGAGATCAGCACTCAGCACAGGCCTGCCAGCAGTGGTGCTCTTTGTGACTACCAGCATCACCAAATTAGCAGGGTGCACTTATATTAATTATGTTGCTATAGCAATGTGGTACTTTGTTAAAATTGCTGACTGGGACCCCTGGTGAGCAATGGGGGCAGCGTGGGGAAGCAAAGTTGGGAAATGAGCTCTTCTGCCTGCTAGCAAGTGATGATATCCTGTCAGATGAAAAGGAAGGATGTGATAATTTGCTGATGTTATTCAAGTGTTCAGAAAAATGATGTGTGATGAGAGTTTTGAGAAGTCTGCAAGAAAAGTAGAATTTAATTTATCATGCCCACCTTTAAATGGGATGGGTAGAAAATTCTGTGCAAATTGTTCAGCCTATGTGCTCTCTGAATGAGGTTTATTACTTGTGTTTTGACTTTTGCCATGATAAAATGAGACAGCTTTGTTTACCAGGGAAAAAAGGGGGCTGTTCTTGGTCATGTCAGCTAAATGTAATTTAAGAGCTTTGGTAATGCTTCTTTAGAGAAGGACACTTGGTCAGAGACCATTAGCTCTACACACTTGTAAGATGAGAGCTGAAGTTATGTCATTTGCTCCTGTTCTGAAGATAATATAACACAAAATCCCCTTTTTCTAAGGCAGTTTGTTCAGATGTCAACAGAAAATCAACCTTTTTATTACAAAGTTAATGCTGTTAGTTAGGGACCAGCCACCAGGGATTCTCAGTTCTTGAAAATACCAAGCAAATATTGCTTGGTCATAGTGACAATCTCAGTTTTTACCTGTCCCATCTCTGCTGTCTTTTTGGGAGGCAAAAACTCACACCTGGCCTGCAAACGTCTGAAACTCCTAAATATCAAGTTGGAGTAGCCTGAAAATTACATTGTGTCTTGTATCTTCAGTGTTTCTGTTGCAGGGTAAGTTGATATTAAAAAGTCAAACAGGAAAAATTTGGGCTGAGTTGCACAGCTCATTGAGTACCTTCAAGATAGAAATGCCAGATGAGCAGAGCCTGCTGCAGTTTCCCAGGGGATGAAGCACTACAGTGAGTGACCTGATTTATTTGCATTTTCTTGCACCATTAGGAGACTGTGGTGCTGATGCTGGGGCTGGGGGGAAGCAAGGGAGACAGAGCATGGCCTGAAATCCTCCTCGAGGCTAAACAAAGCAGGTATTGATGCAGCCATCCATCACCCTGTCCAAGGGCCTGGAAAAGCCTTTGCAGGAGAGCAGCCACGTCCCAGAGCTGTGCTGTGAGCAGGGCCACAGGCCCTGGAGAGCAGGAGGCAGCAGCCGTGTCCTGCTGTTCTTTGGAACCTGCAGAACAAAGCATTGCAGGGGGTGTGGAGAGAGGGGTGCCAGAAAGCCATGAGTGCCCAGGCAGGGGTGCCCAGGCTGCCTTTGGCAGGGCTCTGATGTCCTCTGTGCCTTTGGAGAGTGGCCTGAGCTCCTGTTTGGCCTGCAGGGCAAGGGCAGTGAGGCTGGAAATGAGGAAATGGGCTGTGCAAGGGGAGCAGGGCTGGGGCCATACCCTGTGCTCAGAAAACTGCTGCCTTCAGCTGGGCTGGAGTTCTCAGCTACTCCAAACTGCTGGGCTTCTTTGTCACCACAAGGCTTTGGACACATCCCTGAGCACCAGGGGAGCATTGAGCTGCAGAAGTCTTGGGCCATATGGCAGTGAGAGAGTTTGTGTCTGTGCTGTTCAGGTGCCCTTAGCCAGCAGAGCTCCCTGTGTGTCAGTGCTGTGGCTGGCACAGCCTTGGTGTGCCCCAGCGTCCCCTGGCTGTGCCAATAGAGTCACCTTTTGATCTTTTACATGCAGTGGCTTTTTCCCCCCTCAGTGGAGCAGTTGCCATGCTGTCTCCAATTTACATGAATGCTAAACAGAATGACACAAAAATGGTGTTGCTGTAACAAAACCTATTAATAGCTTTGCAGAGAGGCACTGACGCATCTAAATTAAAGCTGGGCAGAATAATCATCTTTGCAGACTAAGTTTTCCCAAGATGAGCAGTGACTTTAAGTACTCAAAGATGCTTTCAAAGGGCGGTGATTTTCCAAATAGTGTCGTGAAATCAGGCTTGCTTGAGACATCCCAGCTTGGGCTGACACAAGCTGAGGCAAATGTCTCGAGTCACTGCTGGAAATTTCAGCTGAATGGCTGTGCTCGGAGCACTGCCGAGCAGTAGCACAGGATACCTTCTGTTTTCCTTGATAAATATCTGGTTTATTTTACAACTGTAACTTCCAAACACAAAACATTTTCAGTACATTGCTGGAACAGAACTCTGGCAGTGAGAGGTGGGTATGGATGGAAATGGTGCTGCCAGGGTTTCTGTTGGCAGTTCTGCACCCCAGGGATTTCCATGTGTTTGACTGCTGGCCTGGCTGCCCAGGCATCTCCCTCCCTGCACCTCTGCCAAACTGGGGTGCAGTTTATTGGTTTAGCACCTGGCAGCATGGCCCTGGCACAGCAGGATGTGGTGAGTGGTACCTTCAGACCCTGCTGCTCCAAGTGCCCCGGGCAAGAGCTGGTGTTGCCTGACTTGCCATGCTGAGCCTGGATCTGAGCAGCAGCTGGTGACAAGGAGAGATAAGGACCTTCATTTTGGGCCATCCAAATTGCACCAACTTAAAAATGCTTACCACAGATACAAAAAAGTTATGCCCTCTTTTTTCAGGTTCAAGTGTGATACCCTGAGTTAAGAGTATTAAGATCAGTTTGTTATTGATACCATGCTGGATAGAGGCTTGCAGATGCTCCATGACAAAAATGTAATTGCCAAGAATGTTGGTTTAGTTCAATATGTAACCAGAGCAAGCTCATAGTCTCTGCTGGTCACCTTGGTAGAGCTTTGGAGCCTGTACTTCCTTTTTTTTGCAAATGTACAATCCCCATATCCCATAATCCCCTTAATGGAATATGTACATATTTGGAATACATGCTTACCAGAACTGTCTCTGTCATATGAAGTTTGCCTAAACTCTGTGTTTTAAAACAGTTATTTCAGAAAGGGAAACAGATCCTGTTATTGGTAAAGTACAGGAGATTTTTGCCTTTTGTTTGCATTAAGGTGTCAAGTTCATTATGATTCCCTACATATGTGGGTAAAAACCAGCAAGATCAGAAGGAAGACTGGCACTGATTGAGACTCAGGTTTCAGAGCTGCACTGCAGGATGCTGGTTTCATGAGAGACAATGCTATCTACCTTTCTGAGACAAATATTTCCCAAAGAGTGTTCTTTGGGCTATTGAAAAGCTTCATACTGGATTTTTCCTGTGGACTCCATCAGGCTTTTTGGTTATTACTGGCAGTTGACCATCTCTGTGTAAGAGTGGGGAATTTATGGCAAAGGCTTGCACAGGGCATAATGGACAGACTTAAAAAAAGAGATGGAAAGAGATGTACTCTCAATCCTCCTGTGCTTTACAGAAGGATTTGTCTCTATTTCTCTAGGGTTGCCTTGTGATTTCCCTTGGGATTTTTTGGTTTGTTGTTTGGTTGGTTTTTTTTTTAAGCCACCTCACTGGTATTGGTTTTATTTTAAGACTGGTCAAAGATGAGATACGTAGTTCACTTCAGACAGCTCAATGTAATTGGTCTCATCTGTCAAGTGTTTTCAGTCAGGCAAGGTATGGATGTATATTCTAAAAGGAGAGCACAGAAAATATGATCTGTACTCAGGTTTTCATTATTTCTTACAGGACACAGGTATATCAGTCAAGCTGCAGCTAAAATTGACGTGGATTTTGATTATGATGGACCTCTGATGAAGACAGAAGTTCCTGGACCACGATCTAGAGTAAGTTTCCAAAGTATACTAACCTGTTTGGTTTATCTTCAGCTGTGTCTAACTGCTAGAAAACAGATTCATTTCAAACCTTAAATCTGATATGAGTAAATATAATTCCATAAGTCTACACCCACTTTTATCAGGAGGTTGAGAATGAAAAGCTCATGAATAAAATGCCCCTCTCTGAGAGGCAGATCTGAATGTCAACTGCCAAGTTCCCATATAATAATAATAATTCCCATAGAACAATTCAAAGCAAAAAAGCATCATTTTAATAAAACATCTGATCAGGCTTGGTCACTTGTGCTCGTGCTGAAATAGAAACTTTTCAGGATGTGAAATAATGCTTTGGTTTTGAAATGAAGCAAGAGTTTGAATTTGCTGGATGTTGTTTTACTCTGGCAGAGTCAGCATTTGTGCATGTGGTGGGTTTTGGTTTTTGTGAGTTTTTTTGTTGTTTTTTAATAAAAAGGAGCTGTCTTTCTAAAGCCAATGTACCAGTATCCCTTCTGTGTGACTCTGGCTTCTCTTATTTTCTGATTTCTCTCTTGTTTTCTCAGTTCAGTTGGTCAATATAGAAGAGGCAGCTTTCCCTTTTTGGAGATTTACAGTTAAACTGTGTTTGCAGCCCGTTTAGCTCTGCATGCCACAGGTCATAGTTTTGACTGTAATATTTGCAAGATGCACCATGAAAGTTCCTGTGGCAGGTAGAGTTGCCTGGTAAGCACACAGGACTACAAAGTTTGCATATGATTTATGGGATCATAAAAAAAAATACATTCTTCATCAGTATTTGCTAATTACACACCTGAGACTGACATTTGTTCTTCTGCAGGAATTAATGAAGAAGCTGAATGGCATTCAGGTAATTTGTCAAGTTTTCTATGTTTTGGGGGGTGTTGACACTTTGATTTCAGAATTTGTTTTAAAATCCTGGTTTGTATGTTTGTGGCACACGGAAAGGTGAAACACGGACTCAGGGTTTCCACACTGAGTACATTATGTGTGGTTTATATATGCATTTGAATAAAATCTTTTGTAGTATATTTTGAATACTGTAGGATCACTTTGCTAGCATCAGGGCCTTTTCTTTTAACATATGTGTTTAAACTATGTGTGTCTAAAGAAAAACTTCCGAGTTGTTACAGAGTAGCTAATGAAAATAAGGTATATTATGGCTTGAGTTTAAAAGTATGTCAGCCTAAGTGCATATTGCCTTCCTAAGATGAGCAATTTCTCCAAGTGTTGTGCTTCATTTCTGTAGAAAAAGTAAAGACTTGCCCTTTTAACAATCATTATAAAAATAGCTGTACAGTTATTCCCATGCAGTGAATACAATGTGTCTTTTTATCCTAGCATTAGATATTTTTATCAAATTTTGCTGTGTAACCATTGGTTGCACCTTCCTACATACTGCCACTTTTGAAAGCACTAATTGTTTTTTTTTCCTTGAAGAATGCAGAAGCTGTGCACTTCTTTTGCAATTATGAAGAGAGCCGAGGGAACTACCTCGTAGATGTAGATGGCAATCGTATGTTGGATCTCTACTCTCAGATTTCTTCCATCCCAATAGGTAGGAGGCAGTTGTACTAAAATGTTTTGTTTTGTCCTCAACCTGTCATTTTCTTGTCTCAGGCACTACTGGGGAAGTTGGTTGATTAATTTTAAAAAACAGAAGTGACATAATGAACACCTCTTGTGATCAGGGACAGCTCACTGCTGTGTACTGTGTAGTGGTGGGTTTGGATAGCTGCAGGAAATATAAATTCTATACCTAAAGCTCTCTCAAAGTGCATAGTGGTGCCAGTAAGAAGCTCTGGTATTAATATCAATTTGAATGTGCAAGTTCCACAATTCGGGTTATCTTTGTTGGTTTGGATCTGTAACAGTATGTTACTGTTTTAAACATTAATAAGCATAATGTGGGCATTTTAACATGAAATTATATGCCTTAGTTAACATTTCTATCTCAAAATAAGTGGGGGGAAAAAAAGAGTGGGCCATGAGGACTGCAGCAGGATGAAACAAGCCCAGCACTGAGCTGTGGTGCTGACTGAAAGTGAAGGTGGCAGCTCATTTGTCTGAGCAGCAGGCACAGGACCTGGCAAGTGCCTGGGAGAGTCAGCTGATTGCTTTGTGAAGCCTTTCAAGCAGAAGCAAAGCAGAAATGTGAGCCCCAACTGCAAGGCATACAGGTTTCAGTAGGAGTTCAGTCAGTCCAGTTTGTTTGCTCCTCATCCATGGTTCCTCTCAGTTGCTTAAAAATACACTTCTGCAGAAGCAAAAAGAGCAGAAGTGCCAGGGTAATTTAAAAGGTAGATCTTGTGCTATGTATAGAAACTGTGATGACTCAAAATCATCCCTATAGGCCTCCTTTCCTGGGAAACAGAATTTGAGAATGTTCAGGTTGTTACCAAATTTTTGGCAATTAAGACCTTGTGACTGCAGTGGGTGTTCACTTATCCCAGTCTTCTTTGCAGCCAATGTTGTTGCTGTCCTGTAGCACTCAGTCAGTGTAATCATTCCAAAACCCTGCAATGTCTGTGGCTTGTTTCTCCCAACACAAGTTCCCACTGCTTTGTATCTTTCAGGCTGCACTGAGATAACTTGGACACACTCATGAGGAAATAGGGGTGAAACACAGAAGCACAATGCTTGGATGCCATTGAGTTTGGATTTTAGGTTCTAGGAAGGGAGATGCATTTAGTGTTCATGGTTTCCCATTCTTCACACAAGAAATTGATTTGGAGAAACAAGTCTTAGTCATGTAGTCAAATGCACACTCCAAAATATGAAAGTCAGTTCATCCTCCAAAAGCATGAAATTGTACAGACTGTGCACTGAGGCTTCCTGACCTTCTGGAGCTGGATGGTATAAGCACACCTCTTCTAATACAGTTTTGTATATAAAATATTGAAGTATTATGGATTAAATATTTTCTTAATGGGCAGAAAGGGGCAGGACTCTGCAGTTTACTTTCTCTGGTTGGTTGAAACTGGTGACATAGGACAAGACTCCAGTGCTGTTACTGACCCTCCTAAGCCATTTCACACGAGGCAATGCCCTCCTGAGAACAAGCCAGGTTTTATCCTAGGGAACACATTCCTTAGTCCCAAAGGAACTGCAGTACAGTGCTTCTTGCACCTTCTCAGATAATGGCTCTGGGATGTGCAGCAACAAACAGTAAATGGAAATTTGGTACTTACAGGCTGACCTAAGTCTAACACACTACATTAATTTATATGTTTCAGTTGTACTGAATGACAAGATTATCTGAAGCTGCCCAAGTTACTAATAATGTCCCTCTTGGTGACAGAGGTAGGGCCTGGGTTGGGAGAGCAAAACAAGATCACGAGGTGCTTGTTAGTCATCTGTGCTTATCTCTCTGCAAGTAAATCCAATAAAACCTTTCATGAATCTGTCAGGACTCCCCAAGATTTAATAATGATCTGTTACACTAGAATATATTTATCAGCAAAGGTTGAGAAGTAATAAGTGCCTGTGTGGAGAGATAAGAAATAAAGTATAAAAAACCTCCAGGCAAAGATGCTCTGGGTTGTCTCTTGCTGAAAAACAAAAATTAAAATAGTTTTTTACCACACTTTTATGGGCAGTTGTAGCACAGCTGTTCTTTCATCCTGCATCTATTCTAATAGAGTTAGAAACCCCATGGAGCCAAATGCAAGAGGGACATTATTGACATGTTTGCCAGCAAACATCCTGGAATAGCAAATGAAACAATGTGTTTTTCAGTGCTGGGAAGGTCTGTTTCGTTTGGGGAGATGCAGAGAGGTGTAGTTTGATATTATTGACAGCAGCCTGCTGCTCAGTTCAAAGGATTCTTTGGGCATTCTCCATCTCATCATTTTAGCAGGCTCTAGTTGTTTTTCCTTTTGCAGACAGGCACATTCATGAGCCTGGAGGACATGTACGTTCCTGTCACACTGATCCAGACACCCAGCAAGAGAGATGGAGCAGGTGCCCTTCCTTAGAGCCAGCCCTGGGAGAGGATTTGTAACATTGCAAACCCTTGTGCTGGTCATGGCACCAAAATGAGTTAGTGCCTGTTTGCCATGCCAGCCTGGAGCTGTTTGACTTGTCTACCACAGTTATATAATGGTTATTCAAGCATTTACTTCTTCCTGGTGTTAGTTCCTGCCTGTGAACCCACATGCCAGCTCAGCTTCTGTCACAGCAGCTGGGCTTTCAGCATCCTCTCCTTCACTGGGGCCCCTCTGAGGAGGCACAAGGATGGGGGAGTGCTAGGAGGAAGACCAGACCACTTGGTCTGAAGTGAAGAGACTGGGAGAGAGATTCTGTGTGGGTGCAAAAGGGTAAATCAGGGGGAAATGGCATTCACATATGGCAACACCAGCAAGAGGATTGCAAGTTCCTACAGGCCAACACCAGAGTTGATCCTTGACCTTCCTAAACAATAGTAGCTGTGCTTTGGAGATTTCTAAAATACTTGATTTACTCTCAAAGGGGCTCTCAGTGGCAGCCACAGGTGCAGTTCTCAAGGACACAGCTCTCAGTGTGTCATTCCCTCTAGCTGAACAGCAGCTCTTCCCATGACAGCAGATGCCATGCAGATTTAGTTGTTCTGTGTCCCAAATAGCCGCTATTATTATCTTCATAATAATTTTAACAGATTTATCAGCATGACATGCTGCTAAAACAATATGCATATTCTCTTGTTTTCAGCTGAAATATTCAGAACTGAATTTATAATTGTTTTGTTAACACAGTCTCCTAATGCTCCATTGCTCAAACAGGATAATCAGGACTGTTGTCGTTCCACTGGAATGGGGATTCAGAAGCACAATAAGCTTTTGTAACAAAATTACCATGGTCTGACTTCTTGAGCAGTAGGGAAGATGAGGTTTCCAACTGTTTCTACAAGGAAATTTAAAAGATGATGTTAATCTCTGGCATTGGCATTTCATACATTAGAGATCAGGCTTAAAATGAAATTTCTGGCCTCCTTCGAAGATTATTTTTCTTAACAGCAGATAAATTGTTTTTGCCTGTAAGCAAGCAAGTTATCCTGTAGACTATCAATGGGTATAAATTAAGCACCTTCATTGTGTTCAAACTGAAGCTTAGTTTCTTAGTAAGAATGATAAATTGTTCCATCTTTTTTCAAGCAAAACTTTGTCGAATTAAGGAAATGGGTGTGCCACAGCTCCCAAGAGCAGTGCTGTGCTGTGCCCTGCACCCAGACAGGCTGCTGAGGGACAAAGAGCCCAGAGGTTTGTCTTACTTCAAAAGAATTCCCATTATTAGTAGTTAAAAATATACAAGTTACACATAAACAGCCAAGCATGAAGTTATGGTTATTCTCTAGATTATGCTTTACATTACTTCATTGAAACCAGATAAAAAGAACTGCTTTTTTTCTTTGTTCTTTTTAATTAGGTTACAGCCATCCCTCTCTGATAAAGCTTTTACAGCAGCCACAGAACCTGGTAAGTGAATTAGAACGTGAAGGACATGAAGGAGTTCTCTCTCCCCTTGTTGTGGGCTTTCTCTGTTCTCCTTAGACTGATAGTGAATGCTAATGACTCAATTTAATCTATGATAGGGTCTGCATGCTTTACTTCCCACTAGATGAAAAGAGCTTTGTAGTGTTTAAGAAAACACCAAAATCTCTGGGAAGTTTTACAAAATGTAAACATTTGGGTGTTGCAAGCACTTGATATATTTGCAGCCACATTTAAATCATAGTTCAAACATACTGTCTCAAATTCACCATTTCAATAATGTTTTCTGAAGATTTTTTGAGCCTGAAAGCAAGCCCAAAACCTTGAGAGAGAATAGAGTATCTTGGACATGGTGCCCTACATCTGGAATGCTGTGGGAAGTTTAGGGGTTTTTTTGAAGTTGGAGATAGTGACTGATTCCCATCTCCTAAGTGCACTCCAGCAGGGCAAAGAAATGCAGACATTTGAGTTCCCTGAGCTGATTTCCTTTATGGAGCACTCATGTCTTCAAGTGAGAAATTCTGCCTTTCCCAGGACTAAAATACTTCAAGTTAAAAAAGAAAAAGAAAAAAAAAAAAAAAAAAAAAAAAAAAAAAAAAAAAAAAAAAAAAAAAAAAAAAAAAAAAAAAAAAAACAGAACTAGAAATGCTGGAGTTATCAAAGATACCAAAGGCAGATCTAGATATTTTGGAAGGTTCAATATTTATGAAAACTTATATTCACTCATAAAGATGATTTCTGAGAATAATATCTTCATTATAATACAGCAGTAGGCAAAGTCAGATAAAAAAAAATAAAAACCAAAAAAGAACAAACAAACAAAAATCCCCAAACCAATAAAAAACTCGAAAAGCCCTGTTGCTGGTGGCAGTTGCTGATTTGCCCACTGGGGAAGGGCAGGTGATTCTCCTGGAAGCCTGCAGTGAAGGAACTCCTCCAAAGTCCCACACAAGTGACACAACTTCCATTAGTGTCAGCAAAGGGGTTGGTGTTTTCCTGGAGGGACTTTTTATTTGGTTTGTCTGTAATGCTCCACATCCCCTCTCTACCAGCTATAAACACAGAGTGTGCATCTGTTTATTTGAGCCCACAGCAGCTTGATGTCAGTGTTCTATTTTTCTCAGTTCTGGGTACCTCATTAACTACAAAGGAAAAATACACTTTTCTTCTTAATGGCAAATGTTGTCAAGTGACAACCCATAATCAAATTCACAACAAATTTGTGGTCTTCTCTTTTTAACTTGATATGAAAATTTACTTCTGATCTGAGATAAAAAGTCAAGTACAATTTCTCATAGCTACTAAAGAAAAACTTTGTGTTAACCTGTCATTAACATCCTTGCTTAGGTTTTCTTTTAAGCTTGAGTCTGTTGAAACAGTGTTTTGGATGTAAGACACTTAAACAATTTACAAAGTCCTAGCTCACCCAGTGTTCTGTCTTGTGTGATACTTGGCTTTCCCTAAGAATCCTGATGAAATGTCCTTACAGGTGCAGTGTGACCACTTATACCTCTTGCTGTGCCTCACACCTCTTGGAATGAATATTTGTGTTGAGGAGAAGGACTGAAGGATGCTGATAAATGTGCAAGCTTGAGCTGCACTGAAAATATGAGTGGTTTGGGAGAGGCTGTGTGTCCCCTCTGGAGACCCATTGAGACTTAACTTATCAAAGCTCAGCCTTTAATTTCAGCCATTACTTGTTCAACAAGAAAAACAACAAACAAAAGGGCAAATAAAGCTGCTTGGCAGTTGGCAAATTTATTGAGCTTGTCATTCTCTGAGAAAATTTAATTTAAAATAAAGAGTAGCACGGTATGAATCAAATAAGATTACCCACAAAGACCAAGAGCAGCAATGAATCAATTTTAATCCGTGACACAATTTAAATTAATTGTATAAATGTGACATTCATCTCCATTAGTGCACTGGGGAGGCTGAGGGGCTTTTTCCAGAGCTGCTCCTTAGAAACCCCTGAGTGGGCTGCAGGCTGCTGTTCCCTGACACCAAAATGACCTTTCCCAAAGGTGTGAATCCTGATGTTGCCAGTTCACAGCACCACTGACGTTGGAAGGGACCTCAGGTGGTCTCTTGGCCAACCTCCTGCTCCAAGATGAGTGGCTGTGAGATGAGACCAGGGTGCTCAGGGTTTTCTCTGGGACCTTGGAGACCTCCAGAAGAGCAGCCTGTTTGACTGCTTCACTGTTCTCTTCTTGCAAAACCTTTTTCTTATACCCAAATCAGTACTTCTCACACTTTGATTCATGCCCATGGCTTCTCATCTTCCACTGAAGAGCCTGGAGCCTGGCTCCACCTTCCCAGTGCTCCAAAATGGTCTGTCTTGAAGCTCAGTAAGGATGAAAATGCTGCTATGCTAACTGAATTTAGCTACTCAAACTAAGTACAATAATACTTACATAAGCAAGTCTTGTGCCATGATACAGATATTTCCTGTGTATAAGGAAAATGGAGATTAAGCAGCCAAAATGGCAATATTGAAGAGGAAATGTCAGTGTGTGTTAGCATTCACCTTTTGTAAGGTGTCCTGCAAGAGTAAAGTAATAAGGATTAGACAGAAAAACATATGCTAAGGCAGGAATAGTAATCTCTACTTGTGCCATGATACAGATTTCTGCCTGGTATTTATAATTAGAATAAAATGGAACTACTTTGATATCAATATATTTTCCATGTGATAGTAAGACCTAACAATTCCTCTTCTTTTGTTTTTTTAGAGCACTTTTATCAACAGACCCGCCCTAGGGATTTTACCTCCAGAGAACTTTACAGAAAAACTGAAGGAGTCTTTGCTATCAGTAAGTTTGAAATACCTGTGGACTGATCACTGTTATCATCACTGCTATTATCACTTTGCACTATACTTGTGTTCAGTATTTCAAGAGTAATTTTCTGTCTTTGCTAACAGGTGGCTCCTAAGGGTTTGTCACAGGTGATGACCATGTCTTGTGGATCCTGCTCTAATGAAAATGCCTTTAAAGCAATATTCATGTGGTACAGAGTAAGTAAAACATTAGGGTATTTTTGAAGGTTTAGACGTAGAAATGAGTACTTACTCATAATCAGAATTGTTATTGCAAAACAAAGTGAGGCTTGGAGGTTGTCTTGCTCATGATGTTCTTTATATTCAATCTAGTATAAAATCTTTATTAAAACCCCTTTGTCTAAGCTTTCACTTTATATTGACACAACTCTAGAAGTCATAAAGGAAAGGAAATGAAGAAAATGCAGATTGTAGTCAGCATGTGAAAGCCATAGTCAGGGTATTCCTTGACTCCAGTCTTGAATAACAGCATTCCTGGTTTGTGGCTCAGCCATAAACACATTGGTTATAACTACAGGAACACTCATGTTGGGTTGTTTGGGTTTTTTTGCAGAACAAGGAGAGGGGCCATAATAATGTCACAAAAGAAGAACTGGAATCTTGCATGATTAACCAGGTAACATTTGTTCTTTACCACACCTACAGATGTACCACTGGTTTGGGCTTGGAAGGGAACATCGGGAGGAAAAGTTTGGTTTGCTACATGTGAAGTGAAACCTGGGCTTTGTACATTTAGGAAATGGTGAAATACAGACTGCTCCCAACAAATATCAGGGAGTCAACAGGAATGCATGGGGGTGCAGCACAGGGGAGCCCCAGCCTCTCCTCACTGAGCCCCCACAGCCCCAAGGCCACCCCCAGGCACAGCCACCCTATAAAATGTGCTCCTAATTTGTGTACAAAGGGGTGACTGTGCTGAAGGCTCAGCCTTGCCTGAGCTCACCTGTGCAGAGATGTCAGGCCACAGCATCCACACCAAGGATTCATCCGTGTTAACGCCGGGGCTTGGGAGCGCGGCTAGGGGTGACCAGTGTACTTGCTGAAGGGGAGGCTGTAACAATTTATGGTGCCTGATGAAAGAGGAGCTCAGGGGGCAGTGGAGGGGATGTTTGCCCCTGGCTGACCCCACTGTGTGCTTTGCTTGCAGCCCCCTGGCTGCCCTGACTACGCCATGCTCTCCTTCATGGGCAGCTTCCACGGCAGGACCCTGGGTAAGCTGTTCCTTGTCCCCTCTCACCCCACTGTGCTTGTCCTTAGACACACAGTACCAGTGGAGAAGCTGTAGGTTCATTAAGGTTTGCCTTGGAAGCCCCACCAGCACTGGAATGTTTGAAGGACAGTAGGAATTGATTTTATGGTTTTTGAAAAATTCTTTTCAGACAAGCTCTTATTTTCATTCTGAATCTGCAGTTCCCTGTGTGTACTCATGAAAATCTAACTCCTGGGGTAAAATCACCACAAACATGCTGTCACTCACTTTTACTGGTTGATATCAGCTCAGTCCCTGTTCTAAGTGTGTTACCTGAGAGTGCTATAACTGTGAGCTTTGTGTCTTTGGAGAGATGAAACCCACCTTGTCTGAGCAACCTGTTCAGACTGACACAAGTTCTCCTGCTCTTCTGGAACAGTGCATGTGGAAACTGATTCTTAAGATCTAGAGCAATCCATTTAAGCCTGACTAAATCCAATTACCCAGTATTTCAGAGGACAGTAAAAACACAGAGCAGTTAAGAGAATTCTACAGCCAGGTCATTTTTCACCTCTTGGTGGCTTTTTTCTTGTATTGGTCCTAGATGGGTATTATTTTAATTTTTCCCTCTCTGGGCTTAGGTTGCTTAGCTACAACTCACTCTAAAGCAATTCACAAACTGGACATTCCCTCACTGGACTGGCCTATTGCTCCATTTCCAAGGCTAAAGTATCCCCTGGAAGACTTTGTGAAAGAGAATCAACAGGAAGAAGCCCGTTGTTTAGAGGAGGTAAAAAATTCCCTGGCAGCTTTCTGTTGTTTTTGATTTGGAATAATGAATAGTGTTGGTAGGATTAGTGCTTTTCACTAAAAGAATGTTTTCAGGGATTGGAACAGCCTGTGATTAGACCAGCATTCACTGTTGTTTACAGTCAGACCTTTCTCCCTGCCAGCTCACTGGGAATACAGGGCTGCATGAGTGATACCAAAGTGAAATTTCACCCTCAGAAGTTGGTTGTACCACAGTGAACTCATCTGCCAGCTCTTGCCAAAGGGCCATGGGCTGAGAGAGAGCACAGTGTGGATAACTGTGGATAACCCTCTCTGCAGAGAGAGCCTCTAACAGTATTTCAGCCTTTCCAGCTTTTCCATGGCAGCTTCTGACATAAAGCTCTGATCGTGCAGGGATGGATCTGCAAGTCCACGTAGCCAAACCTGCCTCACTTCAGAGAGCACAGAAAGCACAGCAAAAGGCTTTCCTGGGGCTGCCCCAGGGTAGCTTTGGTGGGAGAAATGCAATGCTGGTTGCCATTATTGTAAAAACAAACAAATGAACCAAAAAGCCAAACGTTTCCTTAGCAAGTCTGTGCTTGGCTTACTGGCCCCCTTTGGAAACCACTGCTTTGCACAGCCTGCAGGGGCTGTGGCCCTGAGGGCTGTGAGAGGGATTTCAAGCACAAGCTCACCATTAATTGCAGCAACTGGCCCTAGGAGGTTAATGAGAATTATTTGTCAGCCCCTTACAACAACAGGATTTTTGCACTATTTCATCTGATTAATTGTAATATATCTGAAGTGGGTGACTGGAAAAAGTGAATTTTCCAGATTACCTTTTTTAATACATTATCAGAGTTTTGGTTTCTGACACAAAATCTATCCCCTTCCATATCACTGAGGTGGAATGACAGCAGTGGCACAGTGAGCTGCAGTGGTGCTCAGCAGACTGCCAGCTGAACCTGGCTAGAGCTTTTACAACACTGTAGATAAATGTGCAGTTAGTGACAGTGGGATTAGGAAATGATTTAAACCCATTCAGGAACAAGAAGGCAGTGTTAAATGCTGGAAGAACCACTTGTTAATCCTTTGTGCCTCCTGGTACCTTTGTAGCCAGAAATGTCCATGCAAAGTTGAAGTTCTGATGAGATTTAATCTAGCTGGGAGGAAATGTAGGAATGTTCTGGAAGGAGGATGTACCATAAGTGTTTGATTTACAGGTGGAAGACCTGATTGTAAAGTACAGGAAAAAGAAGAAGATTGTGGCTGGAATCATTGTGGAACCAATACAGTCAGAGGGTGGGGACAATCATGCTTCAGATGACTTCTTCAGAAAGCTACGAGATATTGCCAGAAAGGTAATAAAACATTTCTCTGGGCACTCAGGGGTAGCTAAAACATGTACCCACACATTGTGGGTGTCTCCAGAGGCTTTGCCCTGCCTCAGGCTCGTGGAGGGTTTCACAGGCCTCCTTAGCAACACTCAGGGTAGTTATGTACCACAAAGCAGCAATCCCTGCTCTCTTCCATTTGATTCACACCTAATGCTTTCCTCAGTCCAATAAATAACCTTCTAATTTGAAATGAGAGAAATTACCCTGATTCATTAGCTATGAATTCTGCAGGTGTGTTCTTTAAATGATTATGCTAGTTGGTTGTGGAGGTTCTGTTTCTGAAGAAGCAGGTTGTGAAAAGTATAAATTTTTAATTACATGTTTTTAACTGAAAAAAAAAAGCTGAAACACAACTTGAGTCCAGCCACAGTGCTGATGTTCCAATAAAACAATGAAAAGACAGATGTCTTGATACTTGGAATGTAAAGTTACCTATTTAGAAGCTATGACCTTCAGTAACACTCCATGCTTTTTTGTACCCTCAAAGCATCTGCGTGCTGAAGAGATGCTGCCAAAAGTACTTACCCATTGCTTTTAAATACAGAATTATGATATAGCTTGCTCTCTCTGTCACAAAGTTTGGACAAAACAGTCCTTCACATAAAAACCTCACATTGACAGCTCACAAGTAGCTTTTTCAGCAGAGTTGTCTGAAAAAGCAGCTTTTCATGCCCCATAAACAGCTCATGCTGCTGGTACTGCCTCTGTGCCACATAATGCCCAACTCTGACTGGGGGCAGAAACTTCATATTCCCAACAAACAAAGCCCCTAGAACAAACAAAGCCCCCACTGCTTCCTTCAGGGGCTTTGAAAATGCCACCTCTGCTCCTCACAGATGTTTTCAGGTATCCTCTAGAAATGCTCAAGACTATATAAAAACATGTACTTGATGAGTATGGGTAGAAAACAAGTTTCTAGTGCCTTCTTGAAAACAGAGCTGATTTTTTAATTATGAAATCTGACACATGAGTGGCATTGGTGGAGGGGTTGAGGAGGGCAGTGAAGGGAGAGGAAGGAGGGGTGTAGCCTGTGATTGGCTTGTGTTGATGTGTTCACTAAAGGAGGTGTTTCTGGTTTGGGAAGGAGGGCTCACACTCCCTGCTCCTCCTGTGTCTCTGCAGCATGGCTGTGCTTTCCTGGTGGATGAGGTGCAGACAGGAGGTGGCTGCACAGGAAAATTCTGGGCACACGAGCACTGGGGCCTGGATGACCCAGCTGATGTGGTAACGTTCAGTAAGAAGATGATGACAGGAGGATTTTTCCACAAAGAGGAGTTCAGGCCAAACGCTGTAAGATTTTTGATGAAACTTGGACTCTGTGTTAGTTGGTGACCCCCTGAGGAGTGACTGTAACATCCATGGAAGGGATAAGATTTCCTCCAGCAGTGCAGGTTCAGCTGTTAAAGAAACTTGCTGTGTGCTCACACAACGATTATCATCACCTCTTCACTTTTATTCCAGTTGTTGTCAGTCACCAAGGTCATAAAGCTGGTGGGAGGGAGAGGAGAACTGGGTTAAGCCTAATGGAATAAACCTTCAGTACAAAATCCAATCACAAACTGACACTTTCTGTAGGGCAACTTGGGAATTTCATAGCTTGTATGTCACCTTTACAGATTCTGTCAGCAAGATTTCTTCTTTGCACTAATGACATTTTTGATGTAATAAAGGAAAAGTCAAATTAAGGGGAAGAATTTAAAGCCTGATTTAGACTGTATAGATGATGCTGATTTCCTATTATCTATAGCTGTGTTTCAATGAGATGTCAGAGTAGCAAGACAGAGTGCACTAAATGAGAAGCATGAAGTAATCACCCTGTGTTTCAGCTCAGCAATGGGATTTTGCTTTACGACATAAAAAACGGGGGTTGGTGAGATTAGTGCATGTCTTTTCATACACCACGTTTGCACTGCCAGTGTGATGCCTTGCTTTTCTCAATTTAGAGTGATTTGCCTGTTAACACGTTCCACAACTCTTTTTCCACTCTTTCCCAAGCCCTACCGGATTTTTAACACCTGGCTTGGAGATCCATCCAAGAACCTTATGCTTGCTGAAGTCATTAAGGTTATTAAAACAGAAGATCTTCTAAACAATGCAACCCATGCTGGGAAAGCACTACTGACTGGGCTGCTGGATTTGCAGGTAAACATCTGGAAGGATTGTGGATAAGAAAGAGAAATTGGTGCTGAAGTAGGATCTGATCTCATCCAGTTTAAACACTTAGGCTGAGGAGCTAGAGCTGACTAGACCATTATAGTCACTTCAACACAGGCCTGAATAACTGTGTCCCATTTGGAACTGAAGTAAACTTTCTTTTACTGACTTAAAAATGCTGGGTTTATATAGCTTAATCCAATATAAAGGGTGATCCCCAAAATATCTGAAGATATGTACTGCAGCTAATTAAATTCCTTTGCTAGAAGGTTTTGTTACCATAAGCAGCTGGTATTTCCTGTTCTAAAGTTCTTTTTAAAGGAAGGTGCTTTCATATTTTGTTCTAATCCTGCTGGGCTGTTGAAATAAAAAAAAAATCTATCTTTCCCTCCCTTGTTTAAGGGAAGTTCCTTACACCTTCTACTGTGGAGCTCTACAGATAGGCATTTAAAGATAGGCTTGCAGGTGCTCACCTCCCAAAGACATTTTGCATAGAATAATCCCAAACACTCTCTCCACACCTTTAAGACATAGCAGGCAGAACAGAGAATACTATAACCTCATACTTTGGAGGGCCAGAATACAACTAGTCCTGTCCAAGAGATTGTTCTTCCAAAAGAGGAGGACTGTGATTGAGAATAAGTGATGCAGAGACTACTGGCAAGTGTCTCAGTGCAGGGTAAGAATGAGCTGGTTTCTAGCCCCAGTGCAGATGGTTTATGCTCAGGTTTTCCTGGAGTCCACTGTAGATGTAAATAAGGTGTCTTATGCTCATTCCAAAGAATATTTTATGTGACCCAGCTCATGGGTCAGATTGATTCTCCCTCCCTGCTCTGTGTTGGGCTCTGCAGGCTGAGCAGAGCACCATGTGAGCCACGCTCCACTCCAGCAGAGCGAGGAAGCAGCAGGGTTTCCACCTGGCAGAGCCAGCCTTGCCACCAGGTGCCCTCTGTTGCAGCAGCTGCCATGTGCTTGTCTCTCCTCTCTCTGCAGGCTCGTTACCCCCATCTCATCAGCAGAGTGAGAGGAAGAGGAACATTCTGTTCATTTGACACTCCAAATGATGCAACTAGAAACAAGTTAATTACAATAGCCAGAAACAAAGGTAAGAAACTTTGTGTGTGTGGATGAGCTTCATGTGACAAACAGTAGCATTCACATGTGAAGGTAATGCTTCACATTTTCCTTTTCATATCGTGCATGAGTATTTCAGTGTCAGAGGACAGTAGTGAAATGACAAGATTTGATTTAGGCTTTTCTGGAAATACTTGTTGTCAGAGACCTCAGAGCAGTCTGTTGCATGGTGTGCAACATTTACCAGTCTCTGCAGGTCTGGGGTTACTGGAAGAGATCTGTGTAGGGGATGAGTTTTTGTGACATCAGGTTCAGAGTCCTCTGCAGTGAGTTTAGGTGCCCATGGACATGGTTTACTTCTAGAAACAGGAAAATTAGAAGAAAGT
This sequence comes from Peucedramus taeniatus, assembly GCA_013400575.1. NCBI lineage: Eukaryota > Metazoa > Chordata > Aves > Passeriformes > Fringillidae > Peucedramus > Peucedramus taeniatus. The sequence goes on from WBNO01033426.1 coordinate 1,217,070, forward strand.
CAATGTCACTCAGGAAAACACAGGGAGAGGAACGGTGAGTTTTATAAATACATAATTCCTATATCTAGGAATACCTCATGATGAAATACGAGTGCCTAAAATGGGCACAGATCTACAGTGACATCCCTTTTTTCCCACAGAGCTGTTAACAGCTGCAGACAGGCCCAGCTATCCAGAGGAGAACCTTGGGATCCTCACCTAACATTCTCTTTGAATTTAACTCTGTGGGCCCTGTGTTTGCTGCTGTTTTTGCTGTTATTCCTATCTCTTGGAAGAAGCAGGCAGGGTGCATCTAAACTGTGGTGAAAACAAAATTTTAGAGTGTAAAATACACCATATTTTGTTCTTGGAAACTAATCCAGCAGGGAGAGAAGGCAAGTGGTTTGTTTCATGGTAAACCAAGGTTCTGCTTTGAGGCAGGGTAAGCTTAGCTTAGTAATATGGGTTCTTACTCAAACATTTCTAAGAATTTATTTTGGGCTAAAAAGTGCATTTAAAGCACTGCAGGGAGAGGTTTGCAGGCATGGAGACATTTTCATTTCTTGTCATTAAAAACAAATTAGTTTAAAAACCAATGCAAAGAAACATTGTTGTGGCACCAAGACATTTGGCCAGGAGAGTACTATAGCTCTGAAATCTCAGATGCTGTTTGAGCTCTGTGCTGGATGGATTCTTTCCATTACTGTCAGGATTAGTCCCAATACTCCAAGTGTTTTATAGAACAGGCACCCACAGAGTCCTTCTAAGCTGCTGAAGCTTGAGGCAATTCACACCACAATGTGCTGTATCATAGTGTGGCTAGCAGGATTTGGGGAGATTCTGTTTACCCTCCACAGTGAGGGTACCCCTATTCAGAGACCTGAATTTTTCTGGATATTTGACAAAGATGGAAATGACTAGAGGACTTACTCTGTTCTCATTTCAGGTGTTGTCCTGGGAGGCTGTGGAGACAGATCCATCCGTTTTCGTCCCACACTGATCTTCAAGGATCACCATGCACACCTCTTCCTGAACATTTTCAGTGACATCCTAGCAAACTTCAAGTAAAAAGCAGTTCCCTTGCACTGAACAGCTGATTAAGAAATTAGTTTGCATTAATTCATGTCTTCTCTACTTACAAGATAAGTGTAAAGTGATAAACTGAGGTTTGTGTTCTGTCTGTAATCCTGCCCAAGGCAAGCTGCTCCATGCACACGCGCCCCAGGCAGAGCATTGGCACTGGTCACCAGCAGGTACATGCAGCTGTCCCTCACTGTGCATCCCTAGAACCTCCCTCTTCTGGCCTGGGCCATGTGAACTGCAGAGTCCTCCCTACAGACATGTCCCTGTCTGAGCAGGACCTGGCACAGTCTGTTTCCACAGGTGACCCTGGTAGATTTGCATCCAGAGCAGCAACGAGTGTGGCCAAACGCTCAGAGCCACACGCCTGCCACACAGAGTGCCGTTCTCTACTGGCAGCTGGAATCAAATCAGTGTTCCAAGGAAAGCTCTGCTTTCCACCACTGCCAAGCACAGTATTTTACAGAATAATTTCCAGCTTTATTCCCTTGAGTACAGGCATCTGCCACACCAACTGCATCAGGGCAGCTCTGCCCAGCCTGCACTCACTGCTTCACGGGGCACCGTGCCCTCAGCCACACCTACAGTGCTGCAAGTGGCACTGAAGCCCTTGTCCTTTGCCCTCATCATGGATGGGTTTTAAAACTTTTGACTTCTCTTACAAGCAGACTTGTACAGAGAAAACTCTACCCTGAAGTATGTCATCTGATAAAGCTTAGAGAACCATGCAAAGCACATTCTTCCACTTCTGCCAGCAGTCTAGAATGATTCCAGATTATTTTACCATTTGCCCGGAACACACAATAGCCATTAATTTATCTATTATAACTTCTACACAAATACTTGAGGTATTTTGTAAAACTAAAGCAGAAATGCCATTATCTGGTATCAGAGCCACTACAGTGAAGGCCTAGTCCTGACTGCACATTTATAATGCAAAGTAATTCTATTTTTGTTCTAATAGTATATTCTAAGTCATCGATACTTCAGAGATCTTAGAGAAAGCCACAGGATAAAAAAATGTGTCAACAGTTCATTGATTTGTTTTTCTTCAGAGAATTGTTTTGGATGTCTCTTTACTGTTTGCTGAAGGCTGACTTGAACTAGATCTGGTGCCTTTCTTTTTCTTTTTCTTAGTGAGCATCTGGATTTTGTTTACTAATTTTAACTTTTTGTCGTGCACCAAAAAAAACAGGGACCACAATGGACTTTTACACTTGCCCTTTCAGGACCTGACCACAATTTTTAAGTGCATAAAAAGAAACAGAGAAGTTAAAAGATTTACATGTTTAATACAGCTACCAAAATGTGAAAAGGTTCCTTACCTGCTTTGAGAAGTGTTAATCATGGTTTTCCCATTTTAAAGTACTGGTATTGGGAAACTCAAGCACAGTCATTTCTGCCAGCTTAAACCCAGTGGAATTTCTGCAAACATCTGCAGAAAGCAAAATTCTGGTGCCAGCTGGGCAGAACCTGAGCAGGTTTTTGAACAGAGGTTGTAGAAATCTGGGGGAAGGACTGGTAAAAATTGGTGTTCAACAAAACTTCATTGTCATCACTGTCCTCGTAAGCGTATTATCAGCAAAGGAAAGTCAAACCAAGAACTGGATTTGACAGCATTTTGGGAATTAGTTTGTTCAACATATCAGTGCAGTAGTTTTAGTGAATGTCTCTAGCAAGTCTTGTACTTTTACAGAAGCAAAGGTCCAGTAATTTGAAGTCTTACCACATATTCACTTTTATTATGACTACTCTAGGTGTTTTTATAATTTTTACTGACACTCAGTAACTGTATAATTGTGTACAACATGTTGATGAAATTGTTAGAGAATACATAGAAAGCACTGCAGCTGAAGCATATAAAGTTAATATTGTTTACAGCATACTGTAGACAGTGCCAAATAAATGTTTAAACAAATACTTAAGTACACTTCATGGTGTAACTAGTAACTGTACACAGATTCATAACAAATGACATCAATCATGTGTAATCAATATTCTTAAATAAAATATTTATAATTGAACTTCTCCAGGGCTTTTAATTTTACACCCAGTACATGCCTAAACTGAACCACTAGTGCATATTAAATACATTCTGATGAAGATAAACCTCCAAAAATGCATTATACTGGAAATACAGCCTACTGTATTTTGCTGCCATGGTGTTTATGCCAAGGAACATTTTGATTTCTTTTGATATTGCTGTGCTACACACTGTTAGCCAAAATTTAAACTCACAGAACCCCATTAGGAAAAGTTAAACATGAGAAATAGTAATTCAGGGTTACCCTGTGCACTTAAGTGACAATTTTACTTAATTGATCCTTTGCTGATCCACCAAGAAATAGAGGTTTCACTTCACACGAGGAAGAAATAAGGAAAGAACACTTCAGATTATTGGTGTGAGTGATTTTATTTGCCAGTTTCAAATGAAGTTAGAACTAGAAGAGGGGTGTAAGGAGTTATCTTGCTTCTGACAATTCAAAAAATGTGTTACATGTTATAGGTGAAATGTTTGGTTCTTTCTTGGGTTTAAATTCCTTGTTTCTACTGAGGTTTTGGAAAAGGAGAAATCATACCAGTACCATGGAATAAGACAATCCCTCATGGGGACAGGTGCTGCTTTTCCCATTCCAATGAAGAATGGCAATTTCTGCAAGAGGTTCCTGAAATATTGTCCCTGCCTTTAACTTAACAGCTGAGCTGCCAGTGTCTCTTGCAGCCCACACCCTTGTTTTGCCCAGTTCCACTCCCATTCTGGAGGATCCTCCTGAGGCCAGGACAGCCCACACACCTTCCCAGTTCCCTCAATTGCATTAACAAGTGAGCACATCCCTCTCTGACATCCAGCAGTACCCATCATATGGATGTACCAGACCAGCTTTAATTTCCAGAGGCTTCCCAGCCAACCTGAAATTAGCTAAAAGAAATACTGAGTTGGAAGTGAAGATGCTCTGGCAGCTCCTCCATTTCATTTCAAGAGCTTTTTCATGTTTCATAACAGCCTAAGAGACCAACTGAAACAAACAGCCAGGGTCAGCCCCAGTAATCTGGCCTCCTGTGGCACATTCCAAGGACAGTTCAGGCTTGGAATGCTGTGACATTACTGAATCCTACATGGAAAGACACTACTCACACCATACAAGCTGCAAGACCTTTAATCCAGTGGGCTGTGCTTAACCACTGTGACTTTCTACACTGGGTGCACTTACAGCAGGCTTTGCACAGGAAAAGGACAGGGATGTGTCGTTTGGTAAACTACTTCAACTTCATAGAATAATAAGCACAATGAACATGGAACACATAAAGTCACTGGAAATGAGCTCCTGTGTCACACCAATTCTCCAAATATTTGAGTAAATTTCTGTCTGTCTACAATCTGGCCATACTTAATTGTAAAATACAAGGTATCTGTACTGTTGCACCGTTTGAACTGGTGAAGGAGCTCGTCCTTGCTATCTCCAACTTCATCCAAAGTCACCACTGTCTCTATGGGACAGTAAATATCATTACGTCTTCCCCAAAATGTCAAGTGGGCCACTCTGACAGTTTGTCCAGTTTCACTTAAGTAGATGAATCCAATAATTCTTCTGAAAAAGTAGCTCATACCATACAACATTGCCCCAGCAAAGACAGCGATGCCAGTTGTATAGAAGAGGACATTGTGAGACACCTGGCCCTGCAGGTAGAGGTAGCAGATGGGAGGCAGCATGATCATGGTGGTGGCAGTCTGCAGCAGCTTCAGCCTCGACAGGACCCTGCAGTATTTTATCCCTGGGAACCTGTAGACCAGTTTGAACTCTTCTGTCCTCCCATCCACAGCCTCCTGCTGGAGCCCAGCAGCAGGGGCCGAGTGGGACAGACACACAGACGGCTCTCGCGGTCTCCTGAGGTAATTCCTGACACCATGAACTCGCTGGGTTTGTGACTGCAAACACTCCCACGAAACAAAAATCCAGGGCAGGCGAGCAGCTTCCCTTCTCCATGACCTTGTCCAGAGCTGCTTCTGTAGACATGTCCCGAAAGCTGCTGCTGTGCAGGCCTGAGTCCTAACTGTGCAGAGCCAAGCCTGTAAGGTAAGATTCCCCCAGTCATCGTTTGAAACCCCACCAGTGAGCTCAGAGTTGGTCCCTCGGGCGCCTACAGACACTAAAGCACAAATGCCCAGCTCACTGTGACCTTAAACCAGTGTTCCGATAGGACAGTGGTGTTTGTGCTCGCATCCCGCCCTGCAAACCGAGAGGGAAAGCTTTGCTACCTCAGCTGGTATCAGTGAGCTCAGTGACCGGCCCTTACACACCCCTGCCTCTCGCCGTCTGAGCAATATCCCAGCGAAAGCTGCTGAAATCGCCGACTCGTTAAATAACCACTTAAGCAGCAATTTTAGGGAAAAAGAAAAGAAAAGTGGACTAAGCACGGTAAAGGGGAGGAGATCGCGAGCAGGCCGAAGGAGAGAGCAGACGCTGGAAGGCGCAGAACGGCGGAGAAAAGGGAGGAAGGGAAGCTCCGCGCTGCCCCCGCCATGCTGCAACACACCCGGCTGTGCAAGGACCCGGCACCGAGCGGCCCGCGGCGGGATAGCGACAGAGATAGAGACGGGGATGGGAAAAGGGAAAGGCAAGGAGATGGGAAAAGAGCAGAAGAAGGGAAAGAGGGAGCATCCCGCCCCATCGCCCCGGNTCAGCGCTCTGCCTGTTCGACGTGGATGGCACCCTCACGGCCCCGCGGCAGGTGAGTGCGGGAGGGAGCTGCGAGCCCGCGGGGAGCGGAGGGCGCGGATGACACACCGCGTCCCGCCCGCGGGTCTGGCGTGTGCCGCATTGCCGCGGGCTCCGCGCCACGCTTAACACGTTTAACGCTGCTTAAAGACCCGCGCGGCGCTGCGCCTTCGGGCTGCTTGCTGCGGAGTGGAGGCGCTGGCCTCTGGCAGTTCTGACGGCTCTGTTTTGGACCGCAGAGAATCTCGGCGGAGATGGCGGCATTCCTGCAGCGGCTGCGGCAGAAGGTGAAGGTGGGAGTGGTGGGCGGCTCGGACCTGGCCAAGATCCGCGAGCAGCTGGGCGAGGACGGTAAGGGCCGCGCTGATGCAATCCCCGCTCGGGGCCCGCGGGAAGCCGTGAAGGTCAGGTGGAGGTTGAAGCCCGTTCATCCCCCTCTTCCCTTGCCTGTAATTGCCTTCCTGGGGGTGTTGTGTTGCGCTCAGGCTGTGGGGAGTTACTGCCCGGCATTTGGAAATCGCAGCCTGTTTGCACAGTGCGGGTATCTCGGTATCAAATTAAGAGATTGTTACTAATGGTGAAATCCTGCCTTGGTGACAGAGCCTTGGCAGGGCTTTTTCACACTGCCGTCTACAGTGGAGTCGTGTATGTGACATACGCGTGTGGGCTGCTCAGCTGTCGAGCACATCCCTGGTTTTGTTCACTTTGGGGTTATGAAGCAGCGATGGACTCTTGCCTTAGTCCTTTGTTCTTAATGGTCTTTACTTAATTGATGCCACTGAAAGCCTGTAGTGCTCAGACAGCTCAGAGTTTGTTTGCTTTCCAAGTGCTCTCCAGCAAATCATATCATCTTGTGTTGTGCTGAGACTCACACCTCCCAGACACCTGCTGAAGATTATAGACACCAAGGAAACAAACCTAAAAGGGCAGTATTTGACTTGCTCTCAAGCCAGACCATGTACCAGGTGTTTGATCATTCCTTTACATTTAATTCAAAGAGTCATATGCCTCTAAGTAAAACCACAGGTAAGTCAAACAAATGAATTCACGTGATTTGAGCTGTGTGTTAATCATAGTGAGAAATTGGACTAGCATTAATCTTGTGCTTGATGCTATGCTGCTGAAATTTTCATGCTTTAGGAGCTAATGTTGGCTGTACTTCAACTTATTTAGCATTTAAGACAATTCTGCATTAAGCATATAGGGAAAATGACGAGTTACTGTCTTTTTGCTTGTTTGCAGTGATTGAAAAATATGACTATGTGTTCTCAGAAAATGGCCTGGTAGCATACAAAGATGGGAAATTCCTAAGCAAGCAGGTAAGTGTGAAATTTCCAATAGTGGGAAAAAGAAATTTTCTAAACAAGATTTTGATTTATTTGTGCAGTGTAGTCCTCTAGTCACCCTTCCAAAGACCAAAATTGTTGCTTCTTTCATATGTTAATCCTGTTAGTGGATCATTCATTTGGCATGTAATATTTAATGTAAATAATGGAGAGTAAACACTTAAAGAGATCCTGGCTGAATTTGCTGCCTTGACCAGTGGTTCCAGTTTACTGTAGGAGCAAGCTCCATTTCTTCATGCTTGGCTATAGCAGACATTAAATGCAGCTTTTTGTTTAGGGCTGCTGCCTGTGGCACACAGTTTCCTTCTGAAGCAGGTACAAGTAGGAATCATATTAAAGGACAGTTTGGTGTTATAAAGTGAACAAAAAGAAAATTCAGAGCTTTTAGTTAGTACCATGTGAGCATCAGCTGATGTTACTGATTGAAGGCATGTTTGTTTCTCTGTGGTATTAACCATGCCTGATTACCCAATGTCTGTGTTTTCCATGTGACTTGCTTTTAGAATCTCAGATTCTGGACCCTTGGTTGAATGGTGTTTGTTTTGTTAGAGCATTCAGGGCCACCTGGGCGAGGACATCCTTCAAGATGTCATCAACTACTGCCTGAGTTACATTGCAAAGATTAAACTGCCAAAGAAGAGGTATGTGCACACAGACATCTCACTGTGGGCCTGTTCTCCTAGGGGGATATAAAACTCAGCTCAGGGTGCTCAGCAAAATAAGAGTAATTTCTGCTTGGGGAACAGCACTGTGTGTGTGAAACAGAGCTCTATCCATGCATACAAAGACAGGTTCCCAGCTGGAGCACAGGCCTTGAAATACTGATTCAGCACTTTTGTGTCAGAGGGAAGGAGATGCAGTTTTGAAGTAGGGGTGTTCCCTTGCCATTCTGGAATTCAGCAGCATAGTGTTTTCCAGAGATAGAAGTGCAGCCAGACCAGCTCTGGGTGATGTGTGAGGTGCAGCTGCTGCAGACAGAAATGCACTGTGTGAGGTAGGGCAGGACTGCCTCACATTGCTGTGAATTCTGCAGCTTCACCCCAAAACTGGCAGCCTGGCCTGTCAGGCTCTGAGCTTGATGGGATGCTCCAGTCACACTTGCTAAACCAAATGGTACTTTTAAAAGCCAGTAAGGATGATGAGGAGGTTGCCAGATTTGAAGTCCTAAAGACTTGCTGGTGCCAGAGGTACCTGCATGTAGTGAGACAGCTGATTCCCACTGCCTTTAGAATTAAATGGAAATTTACTGTGATATTTAGTGTTCTGAGCTATTCTCTCATCTATTTTCTGTCTTATCAATTCCCTTGCAGAGGCACTTTCATTGAGTTCCGAAATGGGATGTTAAATGTGTCCCCCATTGGAAGGAGCTGCAGCCAGGAGGAACGACTTGAGTTCTATGAACTTGACAAAGTGAGTTACAACTCTTGAAAGATACCCAGCTCTCCTGGAGGAGGCAGTTATGGCCAGCTTATGATTTTTTTAAAACTTTATTAATTTGTGCAAATTTTTTTCATTTTAATCCTTTCTGTGGGGTTTAGCTAATTTCCTCATTCAGACCTCAGGCAATAGACAATGTTTTTTTTGTTGGAATAGCAAGGATTACTTGCAGAAGGGTGGGTTTGGCTCATGTTTTTAATCCAATATCTAGGCTATACTGAACATCTTGCTTCTACAGATGGGGTTTCTAAAAATCCCTGTCCTAGGTAAAACCATACTTTCTCTATAGAGTGTCCTCTATAATGTAACCAGCCTGGGTCCATTCAAGTGAATAAAACCATTCTTTTTAGAGGTGTTTTTGGGTTATCTTTTCATTGGTAAATCAACACAGTACAGTATGTGACTGTTGTTTGGTTTTGTTTTCTTTTTTCTTAACAGAAGGAGCATATAAGAGAGAAATTTGTAGCTGATCTACAAAGAGAATTTGCAGGCAAAGGCCTCACATTTTCAATAGGTAATACTTTAAAAGAATGTCATATAAAACATCAATTAATTTAAATTTCATTTAAGTCATACCCTCTTATGGCTGTGACATCCCATCTCATTTGTGTGACAGGTCTCTCTGGGGGTGGTTGCAGGCAAGACTGAGCCTCTTTTTCCTCTCAGGCTTTTATTGGGACATTTTAATTGAAATCCATCAACAAAGAGAACTTCATTTCTTGTCATCAGTTCATTGTCCTTTAATGTCAGTTTTGTGACTGATTCTGCTCATTTTGGAGCATATTAGATGCTTCAGATTAGTCAGAGTTGTTTCTGTGAATCAGTTTTGATCAGAGCTACTCCCTCAGTGCTGTTCCAGTTGCCCTTGGTTCTTCAGCTATACCTGCATTGTGTGGGAGGAGGGAGAGAATCCAAAAGCAAGTGCAAGCTTAAGGAAAAAAAATTATAATAAGGGGGAATTAATTTTTGATGCATTTTTCTTTTTTACCCTCTCCTAATATATTACCACACTCCTGCTTTTATTATTTTTCAGAATTGCAAAGTATGGTTGGCATTAGTGCTGAACTGCAGTGCAGCTCTCCTCTCTCCTTTCTGTTGTAAATACCTTTGGGACACCTGCTTCAGCTGGGAATCTGCTCTTGGGTATTGGTGAAGGCCAAGGGCTCAGAGCTGGAACAGCTCTTGTCCTGTTAGGGTGTGCTGAAAGGGCTGATTTCCTCCCTTTCCTACTCTGAGAGCCTTAGCAAGTATTTTGCCTACAGTTTTATGGCTGTACATATGTCAGTGGCTGTGTTCATGTGTCCTTTCTTTCTAAAAGTAAAGAGGTTAAATGTAATTCTTCTAAAAGGTTCATTTGGGTAGCAGTGAGTATTTGGGAACATGCTCAGACTTTGTTGAATGGATAAATAATCTCTGAATCACAGCTCTAGTAACTGATCCCCTCTAAAACACTTTTTGTACTTGCAGGACTTAACTCCAGGGTCCTCCAGGGTCTCATATTTCTGTGTCTTCTGCAAAGCTCCCTCTGCCTAAAATCTTACTCGGTTTAGGTTTTTTTTCACTTTCTCTCCCTTCAGAAATACATTGTTAAAATGCAACAAGTCTTGGTTCCTCTCTCCTAGGAGGGCAGATAAGCATCGATGTGTTCCCAGATGGCTGGGATAAAAGGTACTGCTTGGGAATTGTTTCCCAGGATGGATACAAGACTATTTATTTCTTTGGAGACAAGACCATGCCGGTGAGTACATTAGTTTGACATGCTAATTTGAGAGCTGCTGTAATTAAACCTCAAGGAGTGCAGATTCTAACCTTATAACCTTAATCCTGACAAGAGCTGAAGTCAGGGCATAAACATGTGTCCATGTTTACCTGGCTGCAGATGGGAAGTTTTCCTTCTGCTTCCTGAATTGAACACAGGGTTCTTGCCTTAACAGAGGCTGTTTTAAAAATGAGCTTCTGTAATTCTGTTAAACACCTAGGTGACATGACTGAAACTGATTGTCCTGCCTGGTCAGTGTGGATTGATTTTTGTTGGCTGGTGTTTATTAAACATGTTTATTTCCTGTCTTATTTGTGCCTTTGCTCACTACTCTGTCTTCACCCTGGGGAACTGAACAGAGTCCCTTGTCCCTCATCATAGGGCAGAGCTCTGCAGGGCAATTCAGAGGCTTTTAAAAATCCTGAACAGCAACCTGACAAGAGCTTGTGAGGGCACTGGCAAGCACAAGGACTTGCTTGAAGTTAAAGCTGTCTGAATATGGCCAAGGGACAGTGTCAGGCTAAGTTTTATAAGAAAAGGCTTAGTTTTATAAGAACTAACAGTTATAAAATTCTTAAATTACACAGGACTTTATAAAATTTAAAAGGGGAAGTTTTATAAGAAAAATATGAGCTTGAAATGACAGTTTTTTCCCCCAACATCAGCTGCAAAAGTAATCACCTGTCCCTCTGGCACAGAGCTTACAGACAGTTCATTTTAGACCCTCTAAGTGGCAGTGCAGCATTGCCAGAGAGTTGAAGTACTAAGAGCTGAACCCCGTGGAAGCAGTGTGGCAAACAGAAATTTGGGAATAAAGCTATGGATTTTGTGGATCTGTGCTCATACAGTGGCAGTGCTGTTGTTCACTGAGCCTAATCACTGCAGGCCCTTGGAAAAAAGTCCATTCTTTCCCTGTTTCATTTCATGTGTCCCTTTTTGTGACTATGCTTTATGTTAAATAAAATTAAATCATCTTCTGCTTTCAGGGAGGGAATGACTATGAAATTTTCACAGACTCCAGAACAGAAGGCCACAGTGTCACGTCCCCACAGGATACAAGAAAAATCTGTGAAGAGCTATTTTTTAAATAAAAGACTTCCAGAATTCACACTTCCAGGAGGGTTAAAACAGCAAAATAACTTGAATCATCATCTTCATTCTGTATTGGTTTTTTGTAATTGGTCATGAATAGCAGGTGCTTTGCAGGTCAGTCATTACTAAAGGGAAATGTTTTAATTGAAGACCCCTTGCTGACTGGGGGAAGACAGCAGAGCTCATTTAGCACCATCCTTTCAGTTTCCAAATAAATTGTTTTCTTTTTGTTTGGGTTGGGTTATATTTTGGGTTGGTTTTTAAGATACCTGTAAACTTCCTTAACTAATTAGTTACAATTTAGGGAGGGAAGGAGAGGCATAGTGTGCCTCTAGTTGATTCATGGTCTCAAAATTGGCCTGAAAGGCTTAATCCCTACTTTTTATGTTGAGGCAGCTTTTTAAAAGATGCTGTTGTTTTTTTTTTTAATACTTTGTGCTATATGAATTAACTTGAATTATAAGACAGTTTCCTGTCTAAAACTGGAAGATGAGTAAAAGGGAAAGGTTTTATTTCTGCCTGGGGTTGGGAAGATGGCACTGAACCAGAAGTCCCTGATTGCCATCCTTGGGAATGCTGGACCAGCTGGTGCCAAAGTTCCCTCCTCAGGATGAATGTGGTGCCAAGGCACAAGTCAGATCATGGTACCTACATTCTTTGCAGACCAAATCTAAAAAATCATTTGTAGAAATTAATTAAAATAACTTCATCACATTAGCAAGATATATTTCTGTGACTTTCTGATCATTTTCTGAGATTCCTACTTAAGGCATTAAGGGTAGGTGAGATTTTTCATACTGCAGAAATGACCTAAATTATGTTTCTGTTAAAATTCAAGTCAATGCCTGACACTCTTTGTAACTGTTAATATTACTGTTCTCATGTGGCGTTAGGAAAGTAATCTTGAGTATAAATGGTTTGATTTAGTAAAGGACAATTAAATCTGATTTTATCATTAAAAAATACTGTTTTGATTTGTCATTTTGGTAAATAAAATACTTGAAGCAGACCTGTTGCATGCTGCCTGTTTTTACAAAGAAATGAGTAATTTGAATCTTTCCAGGTTCATAGGATACTTGCACAGTAAAAAAGCAGAGAATAGGATCTTTGTGTACCACCCAAAATCCCCAAAAGGCCTTACAAAACCAGAGAGGGAGCTGCAATGCACCTCATGCACCAAAGCTGTTTGGTCTTCCCTAGCTGCAATGGGAGCTGACTTGGGGCCAGAGCCATCCCTGGTGTAGGACAGACAATGTAGGAGCTGCTGCATTCATTATTTTCAGCCCCAAACACAACATTTCTGGCTGCTCTGTCGTGGGAGCCTCCTCTGACATGTGCTGGCCTTGTTATTTCCTGATTGTTCTGGTAACTGCAGTCAGTGGCTGTGAAAACATTTCCTTAAATAAAGCGTAAATCACCACACAGGGGTGCACCTGCAGGCACCTACATTCTCTTCTTTAAAGCTGATCCTCTTCAGCACCAGCTACCCAGGGAGCAGACTGGAAACACATTAAAGCACTGAAATGGTTGCATTTATTGTAAAGAAAGCAGAGGGTGATATTCCAACAAGCACAGTGATAAAGCCACCACTACCAAGGCTTATGGGTCATGAAAAACAAAGCCAAGCCCCAGCCCCCACTACACCATGGTGTAACACAGGCACAGCTAAGGGAAAACAAGCCAGCACAGCAGTTCCTGACCCCACACCCCTGTGCTGTCCCCACATCACACCTGGGAACAGATCAGCTGCTGTGAAAGGCTCAGGGCAGGTCCTGACAGCAAGCACCTCTTGGTGAAGCTCCAAATACACAACTGAAGCTACACTTTTATACAACTAACAAGAGTTGTGCCTTTTTATTTGCAAAGTCAATAAAAATCCACTGTTAGGAAAATAACAGAGAAAAATGCTTCTTTTGAAAAAAAAAAAAAAGATGTGGAAGGCAAATAGGAACAAAACCAATTTAGTAGCACTACAACTACACAAAGGGTCTGGGGAAGGGTGGCCCTATCACATCCTACCAAGTGAGTTTGCCAGGGAAACAGATAGAGAATTTACTTCACCAAGACAGCTGAGGCTGCTGAGGAGCTCACACAGTATTTGATACACAGGCACCTGGGCAGCACACACCTGCTGTGCAGCAGTGCAGGAGTCCTGCCTGCCCCCTGGCACACCATGGCAGTCAGCTGTATGCAGTCTAGAAGGCAAATCTTCAGCCTTGTCAAAATTCAGACACACTCAGAGGCTATGAAATATCCACTACTCTACGGTTTTCTACCATTTACTTTGAAGCAAATTTAAATTTGGGATGGATTTTTTTTTTAATACTGGCCTATAAAATCTGTTGCTAATCAACCATCAAGGCACCTAAGTAAATTCACAAACAACCTCAGCTTTTCCAGTACAGCACAGCTTCCACACCTGTGCAGCCACTTCCAGTGGTGCACCTGATGGGCACTGGAGCACAACCACCTGATGGAGATCCTCCACCCTGTGGCAGCTGCTCTGTTTGTGAACTTCCTTCCATGAGGAAAACAAATCAGCAATGAACACCTCTGTCTGTCAGGCCAAGGCATTCAGGCACTGTTATCAGCAATAAAGGTCCTGCAGCCCGAGGGAACACAGGGCTCACCCAACACCCAGGGCTCACAGTTGTGCTGGAGCACCTGCACTAGAAGAGCTCACCTTGAAACCTCTCCCCCCTTCCCCTGGGCATTTCCTGGAATTAGTTCACAAGATAAAAGAAAACCTCCCCTCCTCCACCAAGCACACAAACTAGGTCTCTTTAAATACATTTCTTGTAAACACATTACGCTAGATTTTTTTCATTAGCATTTGAATTGCCTTTTTTTTTTTTTTAATCAGACCAGCTGTAAAAAATGGTAATTCTGGCCTGCTTCTGCTTTATTGACAATGCAATATTTCCTCACACACAGGATTCTTCAGCCAGTCCTGCAGCCAGTGGTTGAGCAGAGCCCAGGCCGGCAGCAGCCACGCTCCAGGGGACACTCAGGAGCTGATGACATGCCCCGACCATGTCTCATGCTTGGTGCCAGGGGCCAGGTGAGTGATCACCACCTCCACTGCCTGCAGCTTCTCGTTCTTGGGAGGGATGGTGCACATCTTGTAGGTGACCTCGTCGCCCGCCACGGGAACGTACTCGCCTTCAATGCTGTGGGGGGAAATCCAGTTAGTCATGGATCACATGAGCACTCCTTCTCTGTTGCAGCTTACTGAATTTTTTATCATAGTTGTTATCTTAGATGCTCAAAGTAGTTCAGGGATTTTATAGAGCCTGTCATCTGTCAAAGTCTGAGGCTGATTTTGGTTGTCTTGCAGTGAAACCCTATGAAAATACTATCAACACCACCATCGCTCTAAAAAATCAACCAACCACAAGAAGTACAAAATAAAACCCAAGAAAACCTACAAAAATCCCCACTCTAATCTGCCTTAAAGAATACTCAGGTGAGTCCAGGCTTGGACTGAGAGCTGTGCACCAACACCTCACTCGCAGCAGCACTAGAGGGCAGGGCTGCCACTGGCTGTCACTTATTTCAGAGATATGGTTTTTAAACTAAAGAAAGTTGATCTCTTTTTGGTTGGTCCCCCCTCCTTGCCCCCCCCTTCTCACTTAAGCTTTTGAAGTTTCAGTTTGGGTTGGGTTTTTTTTCATTTTTTCTTAAAAAGAAATGTACCATGTAATGGAAAAATTTTACCTTTAGGTTTGTCCATCATAACATCATTTGTGGTATAAAATAAAAGAGGAGCCCAAGTGAGATATGGTATCAAATATTTCAAGATTACTTGCTGTGAGAAAAGAGAGTTCTGCTATCCTGATGTGTTAGCCTGCAGAAACACTCACCCAGCACTCAGGGAGATTTCCAGGAGACTCCCAGCTGGCCTCCCCCAGAGTGATGCCAGGGGATGCTGCAAGACCTGCACTGTGCATTTGCTACTGCATGTGAGCCCAGGTTTGGAATCACTGGGAGATCCCCAAAGGGCTTCACCTTCTGCTCAGAACAAGGTGCTGCTGAAACAGAGAACTGCAAAGAGCCCTCCTCACCTCCACCCTGTGTTTGAGATCAGAGCTTTGTAATAAAAATCCCAGCATGTGCCACTGAACCCTGGCAGAGATTCCTCCCTGCTGCATTGCCATGAGGCTCTGACAGTACAGAAGATGCCACTTCACCTTTCTTTGGATGTACCTACAGCTACATGCTCAGCTTCCTTCCCCTGCCCCGACAGCCTAGGCTGTACATCTCTCAGTGAAAGTTTTCAGTGTTTCTCAGCAGGATCTGTGTTTGGGAACAGATCAACACCAATAAACTCCACTGGATGCCTGATTGGTGAGACTTCCTTGTGAACTCCTCTTACACCTGAGGTAAGATTTGGGTCCAGGAAAGAAGAAAAAGTGGTCTAGGTCAGAAGTTTGTAGTACGCCACTGAATTTTGTATTTGCCCTCTCTGAGAGCACACTGGGAACATGCTCACCCCACCCTGGAATTTCACCCCATGTTCTGTTCATAGTAGGGATCTCAGATTTTAGCAGTGCCCTTTATATCCACTCTCATTTTGTGACCCTTTATTCTTAGGGCTTTTCTATCACAGGAAAGGCTGGCAGGACTGATAGGAGGCAAACACACTGGCCCCTCTGCCAGTTCTAACCTCACATCAGGGTTTGCTTCTCCTCACAGTTCTGCAAAACTTCTCCAGCTTCATCTCCAGCACTGCCTCTGGCCAGCCCTTCCCCTTCTGAGGCTCCTGTCTGCCTCCTGCCCTGCAAGTGCAGCTCAGGGAGCTGTGCCAGGCTCTGGTGGAGCAGCAGCAGCCCAACCCAGACAGGACAGGGTAACCAGGCATGTACAAGGGAAGCTAAAAATGACCCCTAAATCAAGACTGCTCCCATGGGAAATTCAAAAGAAAAGTCATTGTTTGCTAACTGATTGTATCAACATGATATTGAAAACACTCCTGTATCTGAATATGGATCTAAAATCTGCTATGAGGAGTTAAAGGCATTCCCAAGGCCTGGGGCTTGAAATGCATGTCCTTCAAACCTTATTTCCCTGGAAATACCTCTACTGCAGAGCTGCCCCTGACTGTGGCAATCAGACCCAGGGGGGCACGTCCTAGGCTGAACCCTTCAGAGCAGTGCCTGGGAAAATGGGAGGAAATTGAAGGCAGAAGAAATATTTACAGAAAAATCAAGATAAAGCCTCCTTCATCAGACCTGACAGCCCTCTCCAACCCATGCAGGCTGATCCAGCTGACCTTTATTTACTTCCAAAGTCTCCAGGCCACCCTGTCAGCCCAGCCCAGCATCACCCTGGACAGGCTCTGCTCAAGCTCCCACATCTGACCTTTGCTGTGGCTGCAATCCTCTCCAGTCACTGCCTGCATTTATGCCCCACTTCCCCCAGTTCCAACAGGTTTAAGATCATTTCAGGCACGAAGGGATTGCACACCCAACCCTTGCTGTCCTTCCAGGGGCAGAAACTAATTTACCTTTTCTAGTGCCAAAGGAATTTGCCACCAAAGACCCAGAAGTTTACCCTGACCTTGAAACATCAGTTTTGCAGCAAGGATGTACAGGAACCTGAAGAGGGGACACAAAGGCCCAACAAGAGACACAGGAAAGGGTTGAAAGAGTCAAACCAGAAGTGAAAATAAAAACAGCATATAAAAAAAAATTACATCACCTTTCCTACTTAAACCTCTTAAATCTCAAGGAACCTTGATCCTTTGTCGCAAAAAAAAGAGAAAAAAAATCTTGCTATAGAGCTGAAACCACTAAATTTAAAGCAGCCTCTCCCTTGGTGCTCCAGCCAGCAGTGCAGAGCCCCTCAGGGAGCAGGAACAGTCACCCCTGCACAGCCACCCAGCCAAACGGATGCCCTGCCCAGGAAGGGATCACAGCTTTGGCTGAAACATCCTTTTTTTTAACAAACAGGAACCTTACATGTTTTTTAAAACCTCCTGTAAAACAGGATAAGGCACAGTCAGTAAAATAAACGTTTGAAACCTGCAAAAATAGGTAAATGTGGTTAATGCAAAGGGAAAGTGGATTCACAGTCTCCTGAAGCACCAATACAAAAAAGCTTTAAAAATGAAAATGAAAAATGGAGATAAATGGAGATTTTTCTCCTGAAAAATAGAGATAAATTAGGTATCACTTGAGTATTCAAAATCAAGTGAGGAAGATGTACAGCTTAAGCATGAAAAAGGATGGGTGTTTTGTTAGGGTATGTTTTGTGTAAAATGGAAATATGAATGTGTACCTGGACAGGTTCTGGTAAGATGTGTGTTGCAGGTACACTGGTAACAAAGTGATTCTGCTTTTCCAAGGAACAAGACCAAGTGAATCAATACACACACACACAGAACATGCCCAATACACCCCATGCTGCAGCCAGGGAGAGGAGAAGCAAAGGCCAGACTGCAGGACACACTCAGCTGTCCCTGAAAGCCACCACGTCCCTCAGGCCTGGGGAGGTGACTCTGGGGCACTGCCCATGCAGCCCGTGGTCTGCCAAGGAAAAAGGAAAAAACCACAATATTTGTTGACCCACATTTCTTATGCTGAATCATGAGGTTAAATACTCATGTTCCTTCTGCTGAACAGATCAGATTATCCCCAAAATCTGCAGAGCCCTAAGCATTACCCAGAGCAGACAGGTGCACATTTCTCTGCTAGAGAGCATTTCTGGCAGGGCTGAGCATGATGCTGACAGCATCAGACCCTTTCTTGGCTTCAGTGCTTATCCAAGCTGACACTACAAGTGACTGGAGCTTGTGATAAAACCTCATTCAACCCCAGGACAGCTTCATCTGATCCCTACTTTGCTGTCTTTCCTCACTTGTTGAGGTGACCCTACCCACACCAAGGCCAGGCCTGTCCTTTGCACAGCTGTGTATAAAGGTTGTGGCCACACAAACACCTCCAACTTCATTTTCTGCTTTTGGCCTTTAAACTTTCCTTCCACAGATCAGATATTCTTTTGCCTCCTGCAGGTTTGTGATTCCTGGTTATTCTTGGTGCCCAACAAAAAGGAGATCATTAGCTCATTGCCCCCAGTGCCCACGGAAAGCAAGGGGACAAAGGTCCTGCCTGCAGCCTGAGCAGAGCTCAGAGTGAACAGTGTCCCTGGGCACCAAAAGCTGCTTCTGGGACAGACAGACTTACTCCAGCCCTGCCATCACTACATGTGATGCTTGGAAGCAGAAACAAACAACATCCAGATTGTGCAGTGCTTGTGCTGGCATGCAGAAAGAGCAGTAGGATGGCACAGGGACAGGATGATGGCACAGGGACAGGATGATGGCACAGGGACAGTAGGATGGCACAGGGACAGGATGATGGCACAGGGACAGGATGATGGCACAGGGACAGTAGGATGGCACAGGGATAGGATGATGGCATAGGGACAGTAGGATGGCACAGGGACAGGATGATGGCACAGGGACAGTAGGATGGCACAGGGATAGGATGATGGCATAGGGACAGGATGATGGCACAGGGACAGTAGGATGGCACAGGGACAGTAGGATGGCATAGGGACAGGATGATGGCACAGGGGCAGGATGATGGCACTCGAGAGAGGGTGAGGTGGTGGAAGTGGAGGCAGAGCCCTACACAGAGCTGGGGGAAGATCCTCTGAGCAATTGCCTCAAGCACGGGGCAGGAAATGAACTGGAAAAGATCAGAGAGAGTAAACAGAGTTCTTGGAACAGACTCAGCCTACAACAGACATTCTGTAAACAATGTAAGTTACCTGGAAGATTTGGTAAAGGAAGTTAAACATGGACTTTTTTGATGTTACATATTAATTAAATAATTTTAGATCTGTATTTTTTACCTTCACCCTACATATACATTAAATGTTGATCTAGAGGAATGTGGAGGTTTCCACTGCAATTTGAGATATTGGAGTGCACTTTCAATTCAAAATGATGAATATCTACATACCCAGGAATCTGAAGACACTTCAACAACTTCAAATTAAAGCTAAAAATAGGAAAAGCTTCCCTGATGTTAGAGTCAGAGAGAGACACAATAGAGTGAGTTTTAGATTATCCAGCAACTCCCATTTCCCAGGGAGTTGCTGGATTTCAGTGCCAGTCTGGTATGGTGGAGCATTTTATCTTGCACTATTTTTAGGGAACTGGGAGGTTATTAGGAAATTACCTAAATAAGGAATGTTCTAGTTCTTCTTTCTCACAGCTGCTATTCATATTCCAGGGCTCTAGTTAAACCTCTTGGGACAAAGCCAGAGTCACATGGAAACATTTTGGAACTGGAGTTTTCAGTGAATCCCGAGCCTTGCTGGTCACCAAGCCTGCCATGGATGGCACCATGGAGCACTTCCACGGGCTCTGTTACCTCCTGGGCTTCTCAAAGTTCATTCAACACCTCAGCGTTTGTCTCAAGAAACCTGAGGGGTTTTTAACAGCAAGACACAACAGAATAATGAACCACTGTGAGTTACTGATCCCAAATGCCCTCCCATGCATCCCCTGTGCAAGACAAGGGCCCCAGCAGCCACCACAAAGCCAGCAGGGACCTTACAGAGCTGGCTGGCAGGAGCAGGGCTGCCTGTCCCCACCAGGCACACCAGTGACTGGGACAGACACGGGTAAAGAGGCTCCAAAAGATTCTCCAGACACTGGAGAATCCCAGATTTAATAAATATCCAAGGTCTCTGCTCCAGGATCCCCTGGTCCCTGAGCTGTTGCAGAGAAACTTCCTAGGAGCTGCACTTCTCTCCCAGTTCAGTGGGTGCACCATCCTCATGCCCAGGCCATGGTGTTTGAATCCCCATCCAGGGACAGCTCTCCTCTGGCCATGGTGTTTGAATCCCCATCCAGAGGTATTTATGGCTCCAAATCTACTCCCAGCAGCTGATTCAAGCCCAGGCAGCACAGACACCCCGTGGAAGGAACAGCAGGGAGCTTTCCAGGGATGCTCTGTGGGCTCAAAGACAAAGACTTTGTTCCTGCAGACAGCCAGCCTGGGTCCCACCACAGTCCCCCCTGCTCTGTGCATCTGGGAGCTGGGGCAGATCCTGTGCCCACTGAGCACAGAGCCCCCATCCTCCAGCAGCCACTGCCTGCAGGGCCAGCCTTGGGTCTCACCTATTACACCTTGGAGCATTGAAGGGAAGATTCTGGGAACACTTCTCTGCAATAATGACCACAGCAACCCGACCCTCCTGCATGCACTACTGCAAAGTGAGTTTTATGAGCCAGCTGGGGGGGTGGAGAACCCTTAGGAAAAATGTATCCATGTTCTATTCATTTCCAAACCCCTCTCAAGAAAGATCTGGAATTCTGCTACCTCTCCTTCCTGCCCCAGATGATCTACTTATTTCAGACACTTCACCCTGCAGCAAAGCATCAGAAAGGGAGCACACCAGGAGGGGTGTGTGCTGTCCAAAGCACCTAAGTCATCCAGTATTTGGAAGGCAATCAGAAAGATGAGATTTGGCTTCCCAGCACCCCCAGAGCAATTGGTTGCAGTCAGTAGAAACTGTTTTGCTGGTAGTTCACAGAAAAGCCAGAGAGGCCAGAGAAATTAGTTCTCTCAGCTCAGATTCAGCTCTCAGATCATTTAGAATTATCAGGTAACTTCCATCCCATATTGTTCCACTCCACCAGAAGAACAGCACCACAGAGAAGCCAGGAGATGTGGCACTAATGCTTTGCACCAAAGAGTGATCTGGCAGGAAATCAGAGGAAAGGAAGGACTATCAAAAGATGATCTCTCCATGGACACAAGTAGCTCAGAGCCAGCTCCTCAGGGCAGCAGGGACACAGCTGGCTTCTCCCTGCAGAAAGATGCAGCTGACAGAACATCTCCAGCACAGCCAGCAGCTGGAATGCAACAGCAGAATGGGACCATCCCCACCTGGGAGCCCAGCCAGAGCCCTCAGGTGCTGAGCCCTGCTGAGTTACAGACACTGGAGGCAACCCCTGAGGTCACACGACAGTGGAGAAGTAAAGCACAGCAGCAGAGGGTGTCCCTGGGGACCCAGGGTGCTGTGTGCCAGTGTCCCTGGGGGCAGCACAGCATCAGTTCTCCAGAGCCATCACTACCCACAGGGTCAGGAATCCAGCCTGAAGGACAGCCTGCAGGCCTCTCTGCAATGCAGCATTTTCCCCTTCGGAGCCAAGTGCTGGCAAACTGCAGAAAACCCACAAGCACTGCACGTTTTTTCTCCCTCATTAAATATGCTACTTTTGCAAAATAAAATATTTTAAAAAACCAAGAGTGTGGTCATTCATCCATCACTGCTCTCTGGTGAGCCACCTCCTTGCCTTGCCCTTGCAGGCACACAGGCTTCAGGCCAAATCCCAGATGAATGCAAAAGCCTGGAGCACAAACCAGTCTCCATCATGTGTCCACTCCCAAATGCTCTGGGGAAGCAGAAGAGTGGGTGCAGTGCTCTAATGCACAACACTTGCTCTGCTGCTACAGGCTCCCCTGCTACCCCATCCCTCAGCAGCACGAGAGGGAAGGGGAGCTGATGTGGCCCTGTCTGCACAGGCAGCCCCTGGCAGGGGACACATTCCCCTGTCTGCTCTCTGGGAACATCCCACAGCAAAAGGGGGAGAGGGAGGCCACCAGAGCCACAGCATGTCAGTGACAGCCACACCAGGGAGTGTCTGGGAGAGCTGGCTTACTCCTAGGGTGGAACACGAGCCAAGGAGGTGATGAACAGGGGGATAAAGCTCTCACACTGATGCTGTAACACCACCATCCATTTGGTGACAGTGGATCACCTTACAGGCTGGTGGAATGGAAGCATTAACAGTACATGTCGCTATTAAAAATGTAATTATGGGCTTTTTAAAAGTTTCACTCCACGCAAACAAATTTGCCTTTGCTTCCTGCTTTCCAGAGATGTTATCTGGAATTACTATCTCAGCAACTCCTCTGCCTCCATGCTTGCCAGCTAGGGGTTTATATTCACTACTGCAAGCACATTTTGTGTTTGTTCTAGAGAGGGGTGAAGTATGAATCTGAGAAAAACAAAACCTCATCACACCAAAGAGCCATGACATTTCCCTAGCACAACTATTTATACCAAGTTGAGAAGTGTCTCCAGTAAGCACAAGGAAGCAGCACTCACTTGTATCCAATCAGTTAAAAAAGAGAAGTGGCTCCACACAAGTGTTATCAAACACCAAAACAAATCCTCTCTGCAGCCTTCAGAGCCACTCATTAAAACAAAGCCAGGCAGACAGAAAGCACCTTTCAAAGCCTGTGCTGCCATCCAGCCAGACCCTGACAGGCTGCAGAACTGGGCAGAGAGCAGCTCCTGAGGTTTGCAGTGCAGGGTCCAGCCTGTGCTGACCCACTGGAGAGCAGCTCTGCAGAGAGGGACCTGGGGGTACTGCTGGGTGACAAGCTGACCACGAGCCAGCAGCGTGTCCTGGGGGCCAGGGGGGCCAGTGGGACCCTGGATGGTAGCAGGGACAGTGTGGCCAGCAAGGCAGGGAGGTGACCCTGCCCTCTGCTCAGCCCTAGGGAGGCACATCTGCAGGGCTGTGTGCAGGTCTGGGCTCCTCAGGAGAATGACAAGGAGCTACCAGAGGGGGCCCAGCAGAGGCCACAAAGATGGTGAGGGGTCTGCAGCATCTCCTGTGAGGAGAAACTGCAGGAGCTGGGCCCGTTTAGTTTGGAGAAGAGAGGACTGAGAGGGGATCTCACTAGATTTAATTATCTCAAAGGCAGTTGCCAAGAGGATGGTGCCAGACTCTTCTCAGTGGTGCCCAGCAACAGGACAAGGAGCAATGACCATGAACTAAAACATGAGAAGTTCAACCTCACCATGAGGAAGAAATTCTTTATGTCGAAGGTGACTGGATCTGCCCAGGGAGGGGGTGAACCCTCTCTCTCTGGAGACATTCCAAACCCACCTGGATGCATTCCTGCTCTAGGTGACCCTGCCTGGGCAGGGCCATTGGACCAGATGTTCTCCACAGGTTCCTTCCAACCCTGACAATTCTGTGATCCTGTATTTCTACCCACATCTCACAAGTCCAACACAATAAAGCAGCTTTGGTGCAAGTTCCACTCATAAAACATGTCCACATGTCCACATCTGTGCACTACAGCACAGAAAATTTTGCAGACATCAAGTGAAGCTTTTGAATGCCACATATATTTGACTTTATTTTTTGGGCTAACGCTCACTTAAAGAAAGGAAATGCCAACCTAAGTGTGGTTATTATCCTACAAAAAATAAAGAAACTTACAGGAAACAGACATCTCATCCTATGGAGGACATTTTCACTAAAGTATATCCTCACAGCTCCTCAAAGCTTAGGGAAGGAAATAATTTAATTCCTCAAATTAAATGTGTATGTTGAAAATCATAATAATCTGCAAGGTAGGCAGCTGGTCCTGATGCTTAAAACCTTCACTAATCATCACAGCTTAGTGATGAGCACAGAGGAACAGCCTATCTTGGTGAATCCAAACTGGCATAACCATTTTATCCAAGTTCCTGAAATCCCAGCTTTTGGGAAGAATTCAGGAGAAACAATCTGCTTTCCTTTCAGGAGTAGATGCCTGTACCACACTGAGACAGTGAACAGGCTAACACCCCTCTCACATTCAGATTTAACTGAATAAATAGATAGAAAAGAATCACTTGATAAACATAAGAAGGATCTCAAAACTTACACTGTGCAAACAAGAGTCACTGGAATCCCCTGAGCCACAGCCCTAGTCACAGAATGCTGCCACATAAAGCAATTCCAGTTAATAAAGAGCAATCTATCAAATTCACTGTGAAATAAACTGAAATGAAAGGCATTACTAATTTGTCCTTCCAGTGTTGCCCTGCATCAGAATTAAGACAGTGATACCATCACCCTCCAGCACTAAAAGCTGTTTCCAGCAACTCAAATATACTCCAAGTAATTAAAGAACACAATGTGCTGAAACCTTCAGTATTTCAATAATAGCACTTTTCACTAACAGGTTGAGGCAGAAACATCAGCTATTTTTGAGCTGAAGCTCTGAGACAGCACCTACATGTGAAACATTTAAAACAGTGGCCCATTCCTGGTACAATAGGAAAACTGCTCTTGGCTTCAGGAGAGCAGAGCTGACCCAGAGGAGCTGTAAAAACACAAAACACTTCAGTCCTGCAAAATCCACACCAACTAACCTTGCTAAAATGTTTCTGAAAGAGCATGGAAAAGAGCCTTTGAACACACAGTTTCTACAAGAAGAAGGGCATGGTTTGCCTGCTGTGGAGATGGGAGAAGTGGGGGTCCATATGAAAGCCAAGTCAGGTAAACACCACCAAGGGCTCAGAGCCTGTTTGTGGCAGGAGGAGATGGCCCAGGGGGGCAGAGGACCCCCAGCACTGGAACTGCCAACCATGGGTTGGGCAAAGCCTCTGCCAGAAAGGCACAGGTGCCTCCCAGCAGTGGATATGGGTACAGGAGATCCCCTCCAGCCTTCTCCTGCTGCACTGCAGGGACACCACAGCACACAGAGCCTGCTCCATGGAAATGACACAGAACAAAGAGAGCCAGGCTGCTCCCAGGCTGGGCTGTGTCTGAGGGGCCAGAGCCTCTCACCCCCTGCCCACAGAGCAGCTCTGCCCCTCTCAGCCTCCCCAGACCAGGGTGGTGAGAGCACGGCTGGGCAAGGCTGGCAGAGCAGAGAACCTCCTGCACCAGCCAAACAAACACACTGAAAACACCTCCAGAATGTGGCTGGCCATAAACTTTTACAACCTTTTGGCTTGTTCAGTGGTGCTTTAGGATGGAGGGAGTGGGTAGTGGGAAGGAGACGGTGGTGCAGCCCACTGAGGGCACTCCAGTACAGTTTATTGATGGCTCCCAGTCAAAGCAGCTTGAGAGCAGATGGGATCAATGCACCCAACAGCACAGCCCACGAGAGGGGACTCCTGTCACAGGGGCCTCGCACAGAGCACCAAAATCACAGCACACCAAGTTATTTTTGTAGTGTCATTTGGGACCTCAGCATAGGAGACATATGGGAGTCTTAAACAGGGAAACAGAAAAACCATCACTGGAGTTTCTACTGAGTGCAGGGGAATTGAGGGCAGGAATCCTTGTGCACACAGTATCAAGTCCAAGACACAAAGATGTGTTGGGCCATAGGACAGGAACCTGAAAGAGTGGTTCACATTTTGTACAGACAAATAAAACAGCAGCCCCAATCAAAAAGTAATCTCCAGGGTTTTAAAAGGAATAATTTCACTTAACTGAAGAAAATTTTACTGAACTAATTGGAAGAGAAAATGTTCAGGGGAAGAAAAACAGGACCGAAAATAGACAGTTCTTTAAAAGGAATTCATTAGAAGGCTGAAAATTCATGTTTCTGTGAGAAGGCTGTTGTAACTAAACCCCTGCTGATCAGTAACTGTATAGGTCAGACTAGATGTTCACAGTTAAATTTTTTAAATTGTGACATAGGAAATGCTATTTTTAAGTTATTCAGGAAATGAGGAGAAATAGTGCATTTGCATTAGACAAAAGAGAAAGGAGAAATTAAATGTCACCTCCTTGGGTTGAACACAAGTCAGACCACTGAGCCTATCTGCACCCATGAGCCCTACACAGCTTTGGGTTGTCAACGCCCACGGTGCAGCAACATTCCAGAAACCTGGAGGAAAGCCAAGTGCTCCTTCTCCAAGGACAAATGCTGCACACACAACCAGGATAGGCAGCTGGGGCAATTTGAGGGGGTTTGGTAAGGCTTTTGTTGACTTACCACTGGATAACCACTCTGAACAACAAATAAGGATTATACAGCTTCAATACTGTGAACAACAGGTAAAGTAAAACTGGTGGTAGATCTAGAAGAGGTTACAGGAGAATAAACATTGAGCAGTCTTAACAAACACTCCCTCAGAGACCAACAGCCCCAACACAGCTGGTCAACATCTCAGCCTAGGAACAAATACTAAAATTGCTCATTAGACCTTGCAGATTAGCCAAGCCATAAACACCGAGGGCAGTGCAGGCATGGGGTGTGCTGGGGATTCCTGGGCAGGCAGGGCCAGTCCCAGGGGAATGTGCTGCTCTGCAGCCAAGCCAGGAGCCAGGAGAGCAGCCATGGCTGGGAATGCCAGGTTTTTCCTGGGGCTGCACCAAACTCTGACACTGCAGAGGATGCTGAGGTCACAGCAGGTAAGCAACTCTGCAAAGACTGGGGATAAAGGGCTAATGCGATTATGGGATGTACAGAAAGAGGAACAGAGCAGAACTGGAGGAGATTTTATCTCCTTACACTGAAAGTATGTGTATAGTGTATAGTCTTAAAATTATACTTAAATTCTTCAGTCTCTTTTCTAAGTATGCTGCAAAGACTGGCTTAGACTGGAGAAAAATTCCCAGCAAGGGACTTAAAAAGCTTTATCTGCTTAGTTTATCAAAAGGTAAATTCAGAGGGGGTGGTTCTCAGTGTGTTCAGGACAAAAAGGGTTCAGGTACTAATGAACCCTTTAACAGAGACAGCTTTAACTATAAACTGCTCACAACCTGAGCTAGATAAATTCAAGGAAGTAATAAAGTCTGACTTTTCTCAACAGTAAAGGCAATTAACCTTTAGTTTAATAATGGTACAAGCAGTGCAAAGTAAAAGTAATGAATTTTCAGTGTTATAAATCTTTACATTAAAACTAGACACTACATGGAATATTTGCTTCAGGTGAATGCAAGTTTCTGGGTCTGGGCAAAACTCATAGCTTATTCTAAGAGATTTAAGGATCATCTTCTAGTTTTTAACTTAGCAGATTTATAATGACTTGTCCAAAGAACTGCATAACCTATTGCTGCCAGTAACATCTGCATAACCCCTCTTTGCTGGGGTAAGGGTGACAGATTATAAACCAGATTGAGTCTGAAATGTCAAAAGCGTTCAGTAATGGAGGCAAAGCAGAGCTGCAGCCCCTCTTGGGCACACACACACACAGAACTCACTCTGAGATGTGCACAAAGATGTCGGGCCCTCCGTCGGCAGGGGTGATGAATCCGTGGCCTTTGGAGCGGCAGAAGCACTTGCAGACCCCTTTGTAGATGGGCCCCTCCGAGGCTCTCACCGTGCTGCAGGAGGAAGCACAAGGAGAGCTCAGTGTGGCCACACTCCCACTGCCACCAGGGCACAGCGAGCAGGAGGCACAGGGGGCCAAGCCCTCCCTCCCTGCCAGCACCTGCAGCTCATCCCCCTGTGCCAGCACTTCACAGCAGAGAACTGCAGAAAGCCCAGCAGTGTGAGATCCCAGCCAGGCCAGAGAGCAGGGATAGCTCCCACTGTCACACACTGCACAGGCTGTGCCTGGGGCCTTTGGAAGGGACACACAGATGAGGATGATGTTTGCTAGCACTAGAATGCATCTGTTGCTATCTTGAATTCAACTGCTCCATCACTGCACCAGATTTTCCTCCAGACACCATACTAAATGTAAGAATCTTCTACCTGCAGACACCATACTAAATGTAAGAATCTTCTACCTCCAGACACCATACTAAATGTAAGAATCTTCTATCTCCAGATACCATACTAAATGTAAGAATCTTCTACCTCCAGACACCATACTAAATGTAAGAATCTTCCACCTTTGATGAGTTTGGGAGTACCAGTGTCCCCCTAAGTGTTGTGCTTTCACAGAAAGGGTGAAGCCCAGCTGTAGTGCATAACAGCAAGACTTGTGCCTGAATTCCTCCTCTGCTGCCATGGGACCTGTATTTTAAAATGAGACACATTTGCAGAACCTGAAATCTGCAATACTGCCATAAAAAAAAAAAAAAAAGACTTGTCCTGAAAACTGTGTGGTTAAATCATTTTCTGCATCAAATACATCCAGGGTATTTGATGATGATGATGATGGGTTTGGATACTCCAGGGTTTGGATCCAGGGATCCAAAGTCACTCAAACACTTCCATTAATGAAAACCAGCTGGTTTAGACTTACTATGGGGTTTACTCTGAGCATTGCTAGGTCAAACCCTTCTTCATGTCAGGAGTATGCAGTAGGTTCCATGTTAGAAGAGGATTTTGGTGCAATTCTTCAAGCACAATGACTGTGCAGCCATTTGGTTACATGCATCATGGCAAGTTGGACATCACTGTCTCAAATGTTTAAATTTTACTGAAATCTAAATGAAATTGTTTTTAAAAAACGGTAACAGCTTTGTTCCTTAAATCAAGCTAACAATAAAAAAACAGTCGAAAGTGCTAAAGAAAGAAATCTCTATTAAATCACTTCATTTCCAGCTCTATAAAGCTGTCAACACACCTGACCCCACAAGTGCTTGCTACACAAAAAAGCACTCACTGTCCTAAACAAGCTATTAAAGTTCAATTGCATCTTTCAAAGAGATAAGGCACTGTAGGAGATGAGGCCCCCCACTCCCAGTGAACCAAAATTAAATAATCCCACTGAATAATAAGCCACTGCCTGTCACATTCATCTCTTTATACAACTGCTCACCTAGAGCTCCTCTTGTTTAAAGAGGACACACACACACAAAATTCAGAGCTATTTTGGTTTTCAGGGCAAACAAATACAGCAAGATTCCTACACTAATTAATGATTAAAGAACTGTGGAAGCCAAATAACAAATTCTTTCTTTTTGTAAGAACCAAACTAAGATTAACAGCTGAGAAGATTTACAAAGAGTTCATTATTAACACAGCATTGAAGCAAGCTAGCTTGGACTTGCTTTTCAAGGGCAACCCCAATTATTAAGTCAATTATGTTCCTTTTAGCAATCTACTTCCATCAGGAAGTTCAGGGCATTTGAAAGCTTTTGGAACTGACAATACATAAACTTTTCTTCTGCTTCTCTTCTTTTTTTGCCTCATTGTGAATTTAGAAGCAATAATATGAAGCATCAGTGAGACTGTTATTATCTAAATCCTCATGGATAACTCTGGAAGAAAAGAGCTAGATAACACTGCAAGAAGCAAAAGGGGAAAAGCACACCAAGCAGAGTGAGTGGCCCAAAACAGGCTGGCTGTGGGGCTGAGATCTCACTGCCACAGCATTCATTCAGCACTGCCAGACCTTCCTCATACAGAAATAAAAGGCTGTGGCAGAAGCTTCACACTGTACCCTGATTCAAGGTCTCTGAGATGAACAAAGAAGCCCACATTGCCTTCTTCAGGTCAGTCCCTCACTGGGAGGCCCCTCACAGGCACTGGGAACTCTTTGCAATGGCCAAACCTGGCCACACCATCCTCTGCTGCTGCACTGGTGAAGAGTTCCCTCTGGACAGGGCTCACAGGAGCCTGCACAGCACCACAGGGGACCAGGAAAACTCAGGGAAAGCCAGCTCTGCTGAAAGATCACTACCTCAAAGAACTACAAAAAGCAACAAATACCTTGTTTCATGGAAAACCTCATACAAAAAACCTTAGAGAATGGGATCAGGGGTCACACCCTGATAACCAGCATATTCTTTAACAGGTCTATATGAGCAACCTTAAGATGAAGATATGAAAGCTGAATAAGAGAAGGAAACATGGAAACACTTTCCTCTGAAAAGTGATAGAGTATCCCTAAAATATAACCTTGATGATATTAGCACAGGTGTCAGGAGTAAAAAACCTAAAACTTCCAGTGAGGTTTGGTCCAGTGCTGGCAGAGAGATCATGCAAAAAAAAAACTCCGGATGTGAGAAGGAAGCACCAACACAAACTGGTCTGGAAGCCACAACCCAATGTCAGAAGTGAAGCAAAGCTTCAGACAACGACCTCTGTTTTGAAAAATCTCAGTGTATCTTCCCCTCCCTGTAAAACTCTTGTCTTAAAGAGCCAAGAGACTTTGAATACCCTTTACTAAAACAGAGCATTGAAAAACTATAGGACACTTGTGGTGTTCACATTTCACTGAACATAATTCCTTTGCTCAGGATTTTATCCTGGGAAGTTGAAAAAGCAGAGAGAGACCCAGATTTTCCTAAAATATCCCTTATCTCATTCACTTCTCCTGTGTTTTCCTCATGTAGAATGTGTTAAGAATTATTTACCTGAAGTGCTGAGCCTCATTGGGCTCTGGTGTGAATTGTTTTCAATCACTGACCAATGGTCACAAGAATTGTGTCAGGGACTCTGGAAAGAGTCACGAGTTTTCATTATTATCTGTTTAGCCTTCTCTAAGTATCCTTTCTCTATTCTTTAGTATAGTTTAGTATCGTTTTCTTTAATATAATATAGTATCATAAAATAATAAAATAGCCTTCTGATCACATGGAGTCAGAGCATCATTCCTCCCTGCCACAAAGGGTCAGGGTATTTACAACAGACTCTCGGACTTAAAGTCCAAAGGCCCCAGAACCTCTTGGAGAAGAGCATCACGAAGCACCTTCGGACACAATCCCTCGCGCCCTCGCTGCCCGAGCGGGTGCTGCGGCTGTCCCGGGGCGGTACTCACGCCGAGAAGGTGCGGGTGCGGCGGGTGGGCAGCGGGCTGGGGATCAGGTACCCCCGCAGCGGGGACGGGGAGCGCTCCCGCGGCCGCCGGCTCTCGGGCAGCTGCAGCGAGCCGGGCGACGGCGGAGAGCCGGGGCACTGCTGCGAGGAGGAGGAGGCGGGCTCGGAAGACATTCCTGAGGCCTGAGGAGAGCCTGGAGAAAGGAAGAGATCTGATTTAGCCCGAAACGGGAATTGTCATAAATGCCACAGATACTCGCAATGCTGATTTTGTGAGGACATGAGTCACTTCCTGCAGACGTACACACGGACGCGGCTCCACCAGCACTCCAGCTCTCTGTCGGTGAGTTCATGTTTAGTAAAGTTTATTTCTTTTGAAATGTCACAGTTTTGTCGGCCGTACTAGGGAGCTCCACTGCAAACATCACGAGTAACGTGTTTGCTGGCTCCTGCCTCACTCACAGCTCCCGAGGCACAGCTGAGCCCCAGCTCTCGGTCTTGGAGTGCCTCACGCACCTCCCGCACTGATGGGCCTCGACCACAGGCAGCACAGAGGAGCTCCTGCGTCTGCACACAAACACACACCACAAGAAAGAAGCCCTTGAAGAAGAAATGCTGAGATAAAGCTGCACCTCCAGTGTGCAGGTTGGGCTTGCTGTGTGATCACCATGAGATCTTCATTGCTGCTGCTGCTCGCTTATTTGCACAGCTCTGTCAGCTCATAACACCTTCAGCTGGACTGTGGGAAGAGAAGCAGAGGAGAGCTCCTTAATCCCTTCAGACTGGGCCAGCCAGCTGATTTACTCTGCCTGGGGCGGGAGCACAGGCAAAGCTGGGAGGCAGTGAGGAGGTGTCCCCTCCTGCCTGGGGAGATCTGGCAGACCCAGCAATCCCCTTTGGGAGGTCTGAATGCCACAATCTCCCAGCAGCTAGGAAGCCAATAGCCCACACCTTCATTCAGACCCCCAGCAGCCTCAGGCTTGCTCTTGTTCAGGTCCTACAGCAGAGGAGGGAGAAGATCCCCTTCTCATCACACCAGCAGCAATACATCTCATCACACGACAGGCAGAGCTCCCAGAATCCATGCAAAGAGCAGGATCAGAAACAGCAGCACTTCCACACACACAAATGCATGGCTTACAGCAGCAGTGGCAGAAATAACAGGAAATAACCAGCACTGCTCTGATATTACTATGCAAGTCCCCATCCACGCTGAAAGGGGAAGATGATTTGCAAAAATAACCAATAACCCACAACAGTCTTACTTAAGAAGACTAAAAATATCTGGTTATCTAGATGAGTTAGCAAAAAATGTGGCGATCTGAGTCAAGAAAACATCATGAAAGCAAGAAAAGCTGCCTTTAAGACCAATAGTTTAATTGAACTGAAATCTCTCATATCCATTATGCACCCTCCTCTTGACACCCACACTCCCCAGCCCATGAATTATGGAGTGGATCCTTGACATGACATTTGAGAGATGCAGCCTTCTTGTCAATGACAAATCCATATTATTTCTTCCTGGAAATAAAGACTAAAATTAAAAAGGCTTCTTAAGAATGAAGTCACCAGGGAACAAAGGCTTTTGTCTTTAATTGCTCTGGGTGCTCAGAAGATAGAAGTGAATAGTCAGTCATACTCCCTCCTCTACCAGCTTCAGCTTTTTCCTCACTGTTCTCAAGAACAGCTCAGCTGAGAACAAAACCCCAGATTTAGGGATGGAATTTCAAATATGGATGGTATCTGTCACCCATGAGCTAATGCCCTGCCCAGTGTCACAGCACAGTGCTCAGCTCAGACCAAGATGATAACACCAAAGGGTCTGGATTTTTCAAACTTCCTCTTCCTCAAAATAGACCTGCTGTGCTGGCTGGTACAGAGGAAGTCTCAATTTTCTAAAGGCCTTTCCTTTGGACACCTTGCTTTCAAGGAATGAGTTTGACACAGCAGGACCGTAGCCCTACTAAGTCACAGGAAAAATAAGAGCAAACAATTAAAACCTGATTGTGATAACTCAGCACACACAGGCTAGCACAAGTGAAAACACAGCTTTCAGAATCACACACTTTCTCTCCTCCTCTAAATATAAACCAGCTTGTCAGGTGACAAGTAAAATGCAGAGTACCCACCTACTGCAACACAACCATAGAGTGCTGCCCATCCCCTTCCTCAAACAAGGCTGGAGAGGCAGAAGAATTTTTCCTACTTTCTTTAAAACACAGACAAACCACAAAAATATTTACAGCTAAAAAAGACTAAATGGAGTTAGAAGTGTGCTACCATATGTTATTGTTCCCATTTATATTATTTTGGTGCCCTCTGCTCCGTACACATAAAATAAAGCAGCGATGTGGAACATTCAGTGCTGTGTCGCTGCACAAGTGTCCTTTTTGTTCCCTGCCCATGGCAAAGGTGGGTGAATAGCCTCGACCCTCATCATTTCTATTACATGAGCCCTCCACTGTGCTCGGAGCTGGGTGAGAGCTGATCAAAAAACACCCAGCTGAGGCAGAGAGCAGCAGACAGACTTGGCTTCACCTCCACCACAACCAGCAGGGACACAGGGGATGAGAGCAGCAGCCAGGGGAAGCCTGTGCCTGAGCTACAGCTCAGTCTGTATGGGCAGTATGGTGCATCTCTGCCCAGGAGAGTTCACTGACATCCCTCTGCCTCTCGGGCTTCTCTGACAGCTGTACAAACCAGGCACAATGAGAAGGATGGCAGCCTGAACCGTGTGCCTACAGCAGGATGTCCTGCCTCCACGACCCTGGCAGAAGATCAGTTCAGGACCTTTACAAAGACCAAGGTGCAGCTGGGCTGTTTCAGTTTGTGCTGGTGTGGCCACTTCTTGACGTTGTTCATGCAGGGATTAGCCCATTTCCCTTGGCAGCCCTCCTGCAGGAGCAGACACTCTCCCCAGTCGCAGGCGCAGCTGGAGGCCGGGCAGTGTTGACACAGGAAGCCTACAGCAAAAACTCAAAACAAAACAAAACCCCCACCCCAGCCCTCCCAGACGCCTCCTCACAAATGCTTTGCCTTCCTAAAAAAACAGCAGAAATGTTTTCCAGATGTTATCCTGGGTTCTGAACTGACTCCCTGTAAATCAAGGATCACCCCTGGAACTCATGGCTGCCTTCAGTACCCACAAATTCCTTCCTCTCTTTTTGACCCTGTGACTAGCTGGACAAACCCACTTTCCTGCATCTCTCAGAAGCCCCCTACATCTCCCAACCCACGTCTATTAGGTTTTCCCCTAATTTTCCCCTAAAACCAGGGAAAACCCCTGGATTCCTCCAGCCCAGCCAGCACTCTCCCCTTGGCCATGGCAAGGGCAGCATCCCACAAACCCCAACAGCACCAGCAGTGCAGCCACCTGAGCTGCCAGGAGCACCCATCCCCCTGGGCCAGCACTTCACAGCAGAGATCCAGCACTGCAGAAAGCCCAGCAATGAGATCCCAGCCAGGCCAGAGAGCAGGGACAGCACAGACAGCAGCTCTCTTCTGCTTGAGCCAGCAAAACCTGTGCCTGTGGGGATTTACAGAGTGAATGCAGCATGATGTAAGGTGCTGATGTTTTCAGGCTCTTTAGGAAACTCCAGCCACGTGCCACATTACCCTGAAATCGCCCCATATTTCAACATACATCGTTTATCTTTCTCCAACTGATTTTTTAAAATATTTATATTTAGGAATGCACCAAACTGGAATATAAATAAAATAAATTACAGTAGCAGCATGGCAAAAATAGACTAATTTAACATTTCAAAGCAAAAATATCTTTTTACCATACCTTTTTTAGAAAAATTGGCCAATGTGTGCAGAAAGAGACCCCAAAATGTCATCTGGAACAAGTGACCTACAAAGCACCTGTGACAAGTGAACTACAAAGAGCACAATTCGTGCAGGAGAAATTTCTGAAATTCTCCACAAAAAATAACTTTAAAAAGCTATTGAAGTGATAAGATTGGGGGTATGTACATGTCATCATAATTTCTCTATATATCTATACATCCTATTTCTCTTAAAGTCTGCCCCATACCTCTAGGAATACCCTAAAAATAGCAGGTTTGGGGAAGTTATCCATTCTGACCAGCACAACACTATCACAGAAATCTTGTCTCACTTTTAATTAATGTAAATGCCTGGAAATAGTGCAAATGGGTATTGCAGGGTGACAGGCTCCATGAAATCTCTCCATCTATGAATGTTTTTTTCACATCCCATCCAGTGAATGGGCACAGAGCTCATCCCCAGGGACTGCTGCTCTGCATCCTTCAGTGCTCCAGCATGGAGAAAAATGCTCTTTCTGGCCTCCTTAGTCTGGAAATGGCCCTGTCTGGAGGAGTTCCTTTCAGATGGTACCACAATGGTCCATGAACAGGACAGCACTGGCTACACTTGCCTGGAAAATGAAGGTTTTTCTCA
This sequence comes from Peucedramus taeniatus, assembly GCA_013400575.1. Lineage (NCBI taxonomy): Eukaryota > Metazoa > Chordata > Aves > Passeriformes > Fringillidae > Peucedramus > Peucedramus taeniatus. The sequence goes on from WBNO01033426.1 coordinate 1,252,330, forward strand.
AAGACAGAATGAAGCTCCCCAAGAGCAGCTGCTTCCAGATGCAGGTTCTGAAAGTTCTCTTTCATTCCAATCTCTAAAAGGAATCTGAAAAATATGTCTAAAATACATCTGAAAATCTGATTGTTTTCTGGGCTTTTCCTGGATTTGGAAACAGCACCAGAAACTCTGCTTACTTTTTTTAATTTTCACTTTCAAACATCCTGGTTTCCAAATTTATTCTGTGCAGCTGCATTTCTTTCCTTCTATAATGAAGCTGTGCAGACAAACCCCTCAGCTCCACCTGCTCTTTTGCTGAAAGAAAATCCACAGCCCCTTGCTCCCATCTCTGAGAGAGTGAAGGCACCAGCCCTCCCTGCTCCATGTCCTGATGAAGGTGAGGGACTGAGGTGTCCCAGCCCTACAGCAGCTCCCAGCTCCCTCTCCAAGGTGCCTGAGCACCAGCCACAGCACTGCTCCTCCCTGGAGCTCCTTCCAAAGCCCTTTGTGGCACTGGGACCATGTGCACACAAGGATCCCAGCACTGTGAGCACCCCAGCACTGCCCCTGCACCAGAGAGTGAAGCTCTTACAAAACACAGACAGTTACAAAACAGCTTCCGAGAGCTTCCCCTTCCAGCTTCGTCTGCATGACTAACTTTCCACAATTAATACTGGTATTTCAATTAGCACTGAAACCCAGAGGAGTTGCAACATGCATGTGGCATGTCACAGAGGATTACAGTGTAAGCATGATGCTCTTGGAGGCTGCAGAGTGCCCACACACTGGAGAGATTTGTCAGCTAATGGAGACCAGGACATTGCCCAACCATGTCCAGTAAAAGCCTAATTATAAGGTAAGCAAAATACAACGAGGAAATTTTCTATGGCTTGTTTGGGTGTACAAATTAATTTGGATTAAAACAGGGTTTAGTTTACAAACAGCAGCAGCTATTTCCTAGCAGTCTCAGCACTCAGCATTTTGTCCCCAAATGCTGGGGATGCCCTTCTGCTCCTGCAGTGAGCAGTGTCTGTGTCTGAAGGAAATGCTGCCAGGGCAGCACAAACCCACCCTGCACAGCAGAGACCACAGAGAGGGATGGGAAGGAACTTGGTCATCAGCCCATACAGCACATTGATAGAGATGAGGACTGCCTGCAGTCCCATGTTTTCTACTGTTCATGAAAGCTGACAGGTACACTTAAAAAAAAAAAAAATTAGGAGAAGGAACTGAGTGGTTAGTCAGATTAACTACATGTTCCAGCTGGTTTAGGTGATATGGTGATACCCCGTGGCTCCTTTTATCAAAAACACAGAGGAATCAGGATCCTATCTCACTGGAAATCCAGTATTTGCCATGACTGATGATGCACAAACTTGTTGCTCCAAGCTGAGCAGAGCCAGGGTTAGCCAAGGTCCTCCACTGGTGAGCACAGGAGGCTGTAGCAGATGTACTGCCAGCTGCCATGGGGACAGAGTGTGCACAATCACATGGGAAGGACCAGGTTCCATCCTGCCTCTTGTGAAAAAGTGCTTCAGTGGGAGCAGAACACACCAGCAGCCAGTGGTGAGGCAACTTCCTCAGGACAGGGCTGGGAATGGCACAGAGCTCTCCCAAGACCTGCACACCTTCCCACACACTCTCTCACAGCAGAAGCCCAAACCTTCAGTTTGCTCATAAAATCTCACTTATCCAGCTCCTTTTGTTTAAAGAACAGATTGCAAGAGGTAGAAAACTGTCCCCAGCTCATGGCTGGACAAGCAGTGACAGGTTCCAGACAAGCATCCTTCTCTGAGGGCTCTTCCAGACAAGGATGAAGATGGTTGAAGATGATGATGGTGGTAATTAGGTGCAACTGTTGCCCAGTGATTTCATTTGCTGTGCACCTATAGTATTGGCAAAGGTAATCAAGTATTTAAATGACAGCAGGAAAAGGGAAGTTCTCACCTGGGCAGGACACCACAGCCTGTCACCAACCAGACAGGCAGTGTGGGCTGTCACACCCATCCCTGAGCAGCTGATGGCCCACAGCACACCCAGAGGCACTGAGGCACTGAGCCAGCCTGGGTAGGATGCCCAGCATCTCACCTTGTTTTGGTCTGCAGCTGCTTGCTGTGTGAGCTGCCAGGCCCCAGCCCTGGCTGCTTCTGTGGCAGCAGGGACACCCTGTCACAGCAGTGCCCAGCTGCTCCCAAAGCCACTGCCAGCTACCCCACAGTGCCAGAACCCAGAGCAGAAACACAGACACCGACTCCCAAAGCCCAGCCCTGACCCAGGTGCTCCTTCCCTGAAGCCAAGGACACACCAGGTCACCTCCAGGAGCAACTGTTGGTGTCCCCAGTGTCCACACAGCTGTGATATGGGCACAGGGAAGAGTGAAAGAGATCACAAAGGACCCTTGCAGTAAAGCTGGGGAACATCAGGATGACTTTATTTGATCCAACACTGGCAGCCAGGTGTGGCTGCCTAGGTCAGAGTTAAATACAAGGTGAGTGCACAGTGGTGCTTCCTCTCAACACCTATCCCTCATCCTCAGTAAAAGAAGTGGCAAAATAAAGGTTGCATGGGGGTATTTAATAACCTCCTGTGAGATTTTTCAGGCCCTTCCTGAGGTCATAAAATCTCTTAACCTCTGCAGTATCCTGTGGCAAGGAACCCCACAGCTTAACTGTCTATGAAAAAGAGCCTCCACTCCTTTTAGTGGACAGTGAGGAGAGTCCTTTTTACAGGGAAATTAAGAAAGGGCAGTGAGACCAAAAGGCAACAGCAAATTAGAAAAGGAGAGGGAAGGGAAAAGGAATATGTAAAGAAACAAATGGGAAAAAACATTAGCTTAGAGGAGCACACAAGAAAGGGTGTACAGACTTATTCATAAATCAAACCTTAAATTTTCTAGCAGAAGTGACATAAAGAGGGTAGAAAGCAAGAAGAGTTACAAGCTGTTTCTGGTGTTCTTGCTCCTCTCCCCTTTAAATTTCCAAGTACAAATGAAAAGCTTTATGCCTTTTTAAAACAAAACACTCCCCACTTGGTCACTTGAATTGCTGCCATGGCTCTTTCTTAGACAATAAACCCTACTAGTATCAAATATTTCTGGAGATCTAGCTTTGTCAACAAGTTAGTTTGGGCCAGAAAGCAGATATTATCTATTCAATGTTTTATGGTCCCCAGCACAGAACCATTGTGCTGATCTCTCCAAGTTCCTGCTGCCTTCATCACTCCTCCATTAGCCAGGGCTGGGAACTCTGCTCTGGGATAGCAGAGGCAGCACTTCATGTATCTCATCCTAAACTTGTCAACATGCTCAGTCACAGTGAGCTGATGTATTTCCCTTATAAAATACAATATATGGCTGAAAAGGGAACTTTCTGTCCCTTCCAGTGCTTGCTCTCCAGCTTTGGAACCCAACTCCTCCTTCTGTGTTTTTGCAAGTCTGAAGATTTCCCTCTGCTTCCATGCTGGAGTATCCTCTGTGAATTTATTCCAGGATTTATTTCATATTGGCAGAAAATATTTGTACCAAAACATGAAAATCTCTCATGTGTCTTGTGTCTAAGCATCTTAAAGCTCATCTACAAGGCAAATGGGTTATACAGTGTCATACTATTATAAAGAAGTTATACATATGTAAATCCCCAGGCACTTTTGAAAAGTTCTCCCCTTTTCAGCCTCCTCTCACATCACAAAACTTCAGGCACAATTGTGGTTAAGTTTGTTCATGTGCAACTTTGAGCCTTTTAAGGCTACTGAAATCCTCTGAAATAATTATGTGGCTCAAGTGTTACTCAGAACAATTAGTTCACTGTGTTTCCTCCCTAATCAACATTTTCAATAGGGGAAAACAGTTCCCATTACAGAGATCTATAACCATGGAAATTTATGAGGCATATGTGTATTGGCAAAGAAAAAAATAAACCCTCTGAGAGAATTTCATCACAGCATTCCAGAAAGATGCAGCTGGCAAGGTACAGAGTCAGAAACCACTCAAAAACAGCTTGATCCTCACACCAGTTCTGTGAGGCACCCAGAGACCCCAAATGCCCTTTTGGACAGGCCAGGCTCTAATTTCTGGTTATCCCAATGCACAGTCCCAGTCTCACTGCCTGACACTTTCTATGCATATTTTTAAGCATCCCAGGCTAATAACTTGGATCTATTTCAAATAGATCACTCAGAAATTAATTAAACAAATGGTTTGTGATGGAGACAGAATTATGAACCCACATCAATAACAAGTAATGACCAAAAGATATAAAACTGACTGAAATACTGTAAGAAACAGAAAATGCTCTGTATCTGATGGGTGATAGACCTCAATTTTAGTGGAGAAACTTCTAGATAGATAGATAGATGATAGATAGATAGATAGATAGATAGATAAATAGATAGATAGATGATAGATAGATGATAGATAGATGTTTAAAGATCACAGGCTCACTTAAGAATTTAATTTCTGTTTTTTCCTCACTCCATTACGTTCCTCAACACAATTTGCAGTGTATCTCACCATGCTGCACACAAGTTTGTACCTGTGACCCCTAGACCCCTCTGTGTCCTCATGCTCCAACTGGGGGCAAGTGCTCCATCAACACTGTAAAACTAATGGCTTTAAGCATTAGTCTAAACTCTCAGCTAAAGTTGCCTAAATATGTTTAACTGTAAGACTATGGAATAAGAATTACATTAATATGCACATTGCACAGGTCTGTTTTTTCTTACATAACCAAACACCTTGTGGAACAAAGAATATGTAAGCAAACATAGATAACCAAACTCCTTGGCTGAACAGAAAATGTTGCATTTTACCCCACAGAGCTGCTCAATCCTGGCAGCACAACTATCCCCCCTGCCAGCTGCTGCTTCACAGAGCTCTGTGTGATCTGCTGCACTGACAGGCAGCCCCTACACATGCAACCAGACCCGTGGTGCATCCAGAGCACACCCACAGCTCACAGCCTCCAGAGCTGCTCCAGGGACACCAGCCACCCCAATAAACACCCCAAATCCTCTGCCAGTGTCACCCCCGTCCCGGGGGGTGACACAAGAACGACACAGAGCTGCTCTGGTGGTAGCAAACTGAAAAAAACTCCTTATTAAAACATCTGACTCCATATTTATATCTTTTTAAAATGCCAGTGTCATTGGAGGGCTACAGTGCCACCTCCTCAATGCCACTGGGCGACCCAACTGTCTGTCAGGTTGCTCGTCCTCCATAAAGGAATGCAAAACAATCAGTTATTTACATAAAGAGCATAAAAAAGTTTGTGCAAAGAATGCAAACATCAGAAGGCTCAGTAAAACTTGAGAAAATCAGGGTGACAGCCAGCTATACGTGCTACACACCTTCCATCACATCCTCTCATGTGGCAGCTTGGAAAACACCACTGATGACGCACTTTAGAGTTCTAGGAAAAAAAAAAAATCTTTTTAAATCTCAAAAATGCTTACAGTACCCCTAGTCCAGCCAGCCTACTGCAGGCAATACATGGGGAAATGGACCTGTGGGGAGTGTGAGTGCCCTCCCTGGTTACCCTGTGTGCACAAACCAGTCTGTCTGGCTCAGCACACCCAGCCTGTGCTCCCAGCAGTCCCACTGTGCTGGAGCGGCTGCAAAACCGCAGCGCCAGCACGGGCACGTGTGCCTGCTCACACATCAACTCAGCTCTTTACTGTGCTGTGATTTCCAGAGCCACAGTGCTGTGCTGGGCAGGACAGAGCTGTCCAGAACCACGGGCACTGCTGTTATTTGTGGCTGCTGTGTTAGCGCTCAAAAGCCGGCACAGACCACAGCAAGGGAACGGGCAGCTCAAGCTTTTCAGGCAAGGTAAAAATCAAGTGTTATAGTTGGAAAAAAGCAGGAAAATCTTGAGGCATATATGTTCTTCAGGTATAAAACTAAACCTCCATATAGAATCACATGTTTAATAGAAAATTGTACTAAAGTTGTGTTAGAGTAATCACAACCCCAAAAAAGTGCATCTACTTCAACTGCAATCACAGAGGGAATGTGACACACAAGCAGAGCACACACTGCACACAGGAGCAGCAGTGAATGCCCTTATGAAAGGTTGTTTTGATTGAATTTACCTGTTCAGCCACATGCTAATAGTTCCATGACCTTATGAAACTGGGCCAGAGCCACTACCAAGTGAGATGTGAGATCAGTAAAGAAACAAAGACAGGGATATGTTTAACAGTGCCTTTGTTATTTTTATCTAGAGCAATGTTTGGTGTGAAACCTGATGCTACACAGCTAAGAATCCTCAGAGCCTGCCTGCCTCAGGAACAAGCCCCAAGTCCAGAACAAGTCATGTCATGGTACTGCATGCACATCTTGTGGGTTCACCCTGGTCCTGGTGGCCAGGAGACCCCAGACTGCACAGCCCCACATCACAGGGTACCAGACAGAGTATCCAGAGTATCAGGATCCATGCCAGGGAAGAGGCAATGCAGCCACACTACAATGTTCAAGAACAAATTTGATTAGAATCCCAGACCCCAGCTGTACCAGTCTAGTGAGTGCCCAGCAAAACCACTTTTGTCCCCATGGGGCTGTGGTAAGTGCTGAGACAGCTCTGCACTACCTTTGTTTCTTATTTTATTCCTCTGGGATGTTTTTCAGGTGAGGTTTGTCTACCTGAAAAGCCTGAGGGATGGAAGGGAAGGTGAGCAAGTGAGAAATGGGTAGTGCAGACAGCAGCACAGTGACATCATGATATTGGGATGCTGCTGGCAGTGCCTGGGCAGCAGCTCTGCCAGGCTCAGCCTGGACTGGGCTCCAGCAGTGAGCTCCTGTCCTGAAGTCCCTGCTGCCATGGGTGAAAGACAGTGCAGTGTATCACAGTCCCCAGGGACAGAGATCATGTTTCTCTAAGCCTCGTACAGGGAGAAAAGAAAAAAAATCAATGCAAAAAAGAAATGTATCAGAAAACAGTGGAACTGCACAAATATTTAAGTATATTAAGATACTCCTTCTACTCCTGGTGTCCTAAACATTGGTGAGAATAATTTCTAGGACTGACACAGTTCCCAGGATAGGGAAAAACCACCCTTCTGCATAGAAAACAAGAGAACATGTTTATTCAGAAACTGAGACCTGTGTAAGATTCAAACACACTTTCTGGAACACCGTACAGAAAAAACCAATATTCACTCTATTTACTGTCTCCCCTACCTGTAAAATGAAAGCCCCACTACTCTAAATAGTTTGAAATAACTTTAAGAACTCCTCCTACCAGTCTCTGTGAAAAGGCTATCACCCCATTTCATAATTCTCATTGCTATATTTTCTTCAAATATTGCAGAAAATAAAGTCACAGTCTTCACAGTTGAATAAATTTTGCCTTTCTTGGCTGAGATCAGCAGAGCTCCTGTTCTGGCCCTGCCACTGCACAGACAGGCACTGCCTTGATGAGCTGGGTGAGAGGATCCAAATCATGTATTTAATGTGTATTTACACTCCAGCAACAGGTATAAATTTTGTAAACAGGAAATTCTTTGACATTGCTTTCTGGCAGTTTCATTTACCCTTTTAAGTAATTGTCAAGAAGCTGCAATCACGACAATGACTTACTTTTATCAAATAACTGATGTAACTGAAAACAAGCAAATGCCTTTGACCAGCCTTCTGAAATCATATCATGAAGGGAAAGCCAGCAGACAAGAAGCTCTGAGAAGGCAGGAGCTCATAAAACAATATGGTCCATCTTGCCACAGGGCCTCCATCAGCGTGACTGGCTGTGCAACGTAAACAAACCAAACATTAAACCAGGACTGACATAAAAAGAAAATTCCTCCCCCACTGGACAGGCAAGATTAAATGTTTATTTCCTGGTCACAGTCTAGTCTTTGTCTGAACATTCTCTCAAATAGCAAATGGCAAAGAATATGAACCCTTGGGAAAAGCAGTGCTCCTGGAAAACAGAGTTGTGCCTGGAGGAACACCCCATGGCAGAGAGCTCACCATGTCCCCCACCCTACCCAAAACCAGCACTGGGAAGACAAGGTGAGCACCAGATGCTGAATGGGCTGCAAACTTCCTGCAAACAGCCAGCTGATGAGAGTCTTTTGGAAGCAGAGTTTCCCACTCCAATCTCAGCAATTTCATGTTTTGGTTTTGCTGTTAGTCACCAAGATCCGCAATTGTGTCTGCTGGCAGCCTGTCCTCCACCATGGGACAAGCACACCATGGTTGATGTGACAAGTGGCTGAGCAGGACAGACCCTCTGCTGGAGGCTCTGCCAGCTGTGGGAGCTCTCCCCATGCTGGCCACGTTCCTCTGGGGCCACCATCAGTGCCCATCCAGCCTGGCTTCCCACCCCAGCTCCCAGGCAGCCCCCAGCGTTCTGGCACACAAGCTGCCACCCGGATAACACCAGCACACACTTTGCTTCCCTCCTCGGGACCAGCCTTAGCTCTTAATGCTCTGCCACTTCCCCAGTCATGTGCTGCTCATGAGGCATGGCAAAGCACCAGCAAGGTTTAATATTCCAGAGAAACCACCAGGTCAAGGCTCTCGGTTTTCCTTGGTCCTGCACAAAGCGCTCTGTGATCAGATCAGGCACGGAGCCATCGGGGTAAGGAGCACGTGGTGCACACAGGCCTGCTTGCTTTTTCCAGAGAAAGGTAACAGAGCCCTCCCTGCAGTTCACAGCCCCCCGGGGATTTAACTGCGGGTTGTTTTGTTCTCTCTGTGCCTTCACCCCTCTGCTATCTGATCACAGGGAGGCTGCAGCTCAAGCCCAGGTTTATCTTCCCAGACCCCAGTGCTGGGCAAGAAGTGATCACAGGCCACCAATTATTGCCCAAACAGCTGGGCAAGCCAAATTCATAATTTCTGTCCTTGAAACACCCAAGTATTTAAACATCTGTTGAGACCTTGATTTTATGACCAGCTCCTCCCTGCAGAAATACACAATTCAAGGTGAGCAGAGCCTAACACTCACACCATGGGTCAAAAATGTAATGTTCATTTTCTTTAGACTTCTATTCAGCTTCCAAATTGCATTAGCAATGCAAGAACCTCAATGCAAGTGTCATTAAACCCAAGACAATGGCTATTTTATAAAGATTGGATAGGTTATTTTGTTATATATATATATTTTAAATCGACCCAAAGAAAAAAAAGCTGCTGTGCAAACCAATGGCAAATAAAGAACCAGAAAAGCTCTGAACTCAATCCGCAGGGTTGTAGCATCGGAGGAAGCACATGGCTGAAGCTGATTTCAGTGGAGCAGGAGGGGTTTCCAGGCTGCTGAAGCCCTGTCCATCGGTGAGGTCAGGCTCCCGGGCAGCACCCACGCCCCACCGACCCCGAGGCACTGCAGCCAAGCCCGGCAGATGCCATTTGACTCACATGGTATTGTATAGCTTCCCTCGGGGGGGCAAACAACAGAAACACCACTTTAGTGTGCTCCACATGCCCCAAAAATGACAGAAACGAAAGCTGAGCGTCTTTCTGCACAATGCAGAGACAAAGAACGCGTCGGGTTGGTTCCTCTCCCGGCTGCCACCGAGGTGGGGACGATGCTCCGAGGTGTCACCTCCTGTCAGAGCGGATCCCATCTCTGCATCTTCTGTACCTTAGCCTTTATCTTAGAGACTAGCTGAGGGGGAAAACCAAGATCTCGGCAGAAAGCGATCCCGCTCTGCTCGTTTACAAAAGCCAGGAGGGCTGTGTTTATACTCGGGAAGGGGAGGCTGCGGGGAGCTCGCCCCGCTCGCTGCCTGCTGTGGGCTCCGGCAGCCGGCCCCGGGCTCGCCCGGCGTGAGCAGGAGAGCAGGCAAAGGCTGCCGGGCCGGCCGGGCTCTGCTCGAGGAGCGCAGCGCTGAGGCAGCGCGG
>WBNO01033426.1:1265159-1299020 GCA_013400575.1 Peucedramus taeniatus
CCCGCCCCGCCCGGCGCTGCCGGGGACACCGGGCCCGGCCAACAGCGCCGCGACTTGTCCGGGATGCTGCGGCCCCGGAACGCCGGCACGAAAATACAACCTCAGCAGCCCGGCGGAAACCGTGTTAAGGGAAGGGTGGCACGGCCAGAGAGCTCAGCAGAGCAGCGGAGCTGCAGGTGAATAATCCCGGTAAATCCTCCCGAAGGGGCAGCGGGGACGAGGGACGGGGCTGAGCTGTGCGCTGCCGGCACCGCGCACGGTGTGCTCCGTGCTCCCAGCCTCTGCAGATGGCAACTCCTGCATGAGCTGAGCTGTCACACCGGCAGCTGCAGCGGGACAACTGCTGGCACAGTCCCGGCCAGCAGTGACAACAGGCTCCCAGTTAATGGTCACAGACTTTACTGGGAACACAAAAATCCCTGGGAGACCTTGGGACAAAGTGCGCTGTCTCCATCCAGCATCCAGTTCCAGCAATGCTCTCATCTGTGCGTTATTTCCCTAGCTGATAATAACCTACACGATTTTAAAAGATGTTTTTACAAAGAGAGCTTAGAAAGTGAATCCATTCTAGTTCTTTTCCACTTGTAGATACCAGACAAAGCATGCCCTCATATCATTACAAAGGTAAGACTCAGGAGACAGAGAATACACTCCTTTAGCCAGCCATAATCACACAAGAAACAGCACTGAACAATTTATCATAAAACTGCTACACACAAATCTTAGCAGGGCTTTTTCTTTTTTTTTTTTTTTTTTTCCATGAGGAAAAGCAAACAGAAGGCCCATAGCAGAGTGTGTTTGATCTGAGACAGGGCATCTAGAAGAGGCCTCACAATATGCAGCAACCAGTTTCCTATGTCAACCACATGGGTGTCTTCCAAAGTACTTTACCTCTCCATCCCATTCTGTTCCACATAAGATCTTACTTCTTTCTAAGATACAGTTACAGGACTGATGACTTCTTTTGCTTAAAATATTAATTAAAGCTACAATTAAATATTTATTCCTGGAAATCTTTTCTCCTTTTTTTGTTTTGTGTGCCCAAAGTGCCATTCCCAGGGTGGAGGAGGATGAAGCACTACATGAGCAAGCAGTGTTCAGAGCAGTCCCCAGCCACACAATCTGGGCTCACAGCTGTGCTTTCCTCGAAGGTTCAGCACTCCTGAGTCATCCCTCTTGCTTCCCTCTCTCCCTCTGCTTCCCAGGCAGAAACACAGAGCCCATGGGAGAGCCATGGAATGGGGGCCCACAGCCTCAGGCTGGTTGCCAGCAGCACAGGGGGGTTTGAGGGACCCTCCTGTGAGTCTGTGTGTGTGTACCCCCAGCTATCACAGCTAGCACATGGGATTTTGCCTGCCTCTTCTTTTCAACAACTGCTGGAGACAGGAGAGGTTCCAGCTTCCCCCAAACTCCACTCTGTCTCCCTCCCCTTCTCCCTTCTCTCAGCACAATTGCTGCCCATCAGTTAATCATTTCCAGCCCACGTGCCTACCTTGCTCCTTCTGTCCCTGGTGTGGGCAGCTCCTCCCCAGGGTGCAGGGCTGGGGATCCTCCCTAAAGCCAGCGCTGCTGGGCTGGGCCAGCAAGGAGCACCGGCGGCTGGGTCGCGGCTGGGAGGAGGGCAGGACTCTCCTGCCTCTTTCCTTCCTGCTGGATGATCCCCTGCTTACTCAGACAGCTCTGGGCTGTTGCAGGGACTGAGCAGTTCCCTCAACAGTCCTGACAGGAAAAAAAAAAAAAAAACAAACCCAGAAGGATTTCTTGATAGCATAGCATCATTATACCCCTTTTCATTCATTTACAGTATTCAAAGTGCAATTACTTACACAATTTGAGTCAAGCAAATGAGTGTGTAGTGGGAAGATGTATCAGGTAATGTGATTCATTAGTGATGGTGGGTGGTGCATGTCCCTGTGCAGCAGCAAGGATGAGGTGGCTTGAACAGCTCTTAAATAATTAGATGGGTGCTGCTTGTCAACATAGGACAAATATTGCCCACCTCCATTAAAAAGGCATGAATTGGTCTAGGATTGCTCCACACATCACAAAGGCAATCCTGGTTTCCTGTTCCAGACTGGGATTCAGAGCTATTTAACCTAAAAGCTATGGTTGGCACAAGCACAGAGAGTGTAGGCTGGACATGAATGAACTGTGCCTGGAAATTAGGAACAGGCTCTTAAAGATTAGAGCAATTAGACTGTAATAGAGAATAATAAGAGGAAAAGTACCCTTAACTCCTTGAATATGTGGCATATTAAGTATGCCTCAATCCAGATTGCTCTATTGCACTTCATGCTCTCATGTCCAGCCCCAGGGCTGGCTGGAACCCATCATTGTGCCAGCCCCAAGAGTGGGATCTGCCTTTCACTTAAGGCTGTTTACTATATAATGGGATACACTCATTTTATTTTACCAGATCAATTTTTTCCTACCAGGCACCTGACAACTTATTGTGTGCTCTCACTATCTTAATCATCTGTAATTCTGAATCATGCTTCAGATGAGCTCTGCTCAGTTTGCAAAGCGTAGGAACTGAGGATGGCTTTGCTGTTCTCAGATAAATCATAGCAGCAAGACCCAGGGAAAAATGCTCAGAAAGAAACAAATCTTCCTCTGTGGTTAGGGTTAAAATTCAGTTCACGTTAGCAAAAGGTACAAATAACCTTGCAAATAGTTTACAGAGATTTGGAATAATAAAAACAAAGACCTAAATTGCCATATAGTCATCCATAACATAGTAACACCATGACATGCTACTAAAAGTAGCACTAGCACAACCTTCTCAAAAAGAATTTAACAAACATCTTTCCACCTTTCCCTCAGGGGAGGATTTAGCCCCCACACTTAGTTATCAAACCCAGAGCACTCTAATAGCAGGGTGAGAAATCAGTTCCTGAGCCCCAGAGCCAAGACTGGGACACTGTCATGGACAAGTGTCAGCTCCAGGTTGTAATCACCTCCCATTTTGTCATTCAGGAAGGTGTAGCAAAACCCTACCAAACAAGTATTGCTAAACTCCTCATCTGGCCAGCTGGCTATTTCATTTGGCTACTGAAACACTGAGAGCTAGCACAAGCTTGCCTTGAGCAGGGATATCTTCTTATGCTCCTTTTTCTTACAGTAAAACAGTTGCAGGTTCTTTATCAGGAAACAAGTGATTCCATACCAGTGCAGAAGTCATCAGTGAGCAGGTTGGCAGGTGGCACAACCCACCCAGTTGCTGCAGATTATTTTTTCTCTTTGCTATCTTTTTTTCAGGTTCCACTCCTTCTAAAGAAAGATTATGTTTATGATGAGCAGAGGAATCTTTTGATGCATGAAATCAATCAGAAGCTACCAAAGATTCCAAGGTCAGTCAGGCTGTCTCTCTGTTGGTCCTGGTACAGTCACCCAATACTCAGCTCTCAAACCTGATTTTTCAGCTCGTTTGTCTTCACAGTCAAAAGGATAAGTTTTTTACTTCAGGAAAAATAACATCTATGGATTGTGCTGAAGTAGAAACACAGAAAAACTGAGCTTTTCAGCAAGGTAAGCTCCAGGGAAATTGGAATGTTTTAAGACCACATCTTGCCTTTTTGGTGGTTTTACTACTCATGCAATATGCTTCCTTAAAATAACCCAAACCCATTCTAGTAGCAAAACACAGCCTTAAAGAACTGTTATTGTCATTTGCTTTTTCTTTTGTTAATATTCACTGCCTGACACAAATAAAATACTGTCCCCTGCTCCCTGCTCTTAAGCTGCCATCTCCCACCCTTCCTCCTGTTTGCATTTACCCTCAGTCCTTATCACCAGCTGCCTCACTGGCCACTCTGCTTGCCCTGGGCTGACACCCCTCAGCCTCTGCCCTTCCTGAGAGCTTCTCCTGTGCTCCCAGTCAGCCCTGGCCAGCTGACCTGTTTGCTAGGAACTCGCTATCAGATGCCAAGCAGCTCGCTTTCCATTCTTACTGAGACCCACAGGGCTTGCATTATGCATGCTGGAGGGTCAGGCAGGAACTGATAGGCAAAGGCATTAACATTTGAAGAGAGATTCAGCATCACAGCTGAAATTTCCTTCCACATACAGAGTGTTACCAAGGGGTTAATCTACAAGTGCAGTGCAAGGCACAAAGCAGCCACAAGCACTGAGGAGTGGTGAATCTTCTGAGTACACTCACTGTGCCTGCCAGTGCACAGCACTGAATCAGGCTTTTTGGAATAAAAAATATAAAAACAGCTGCTCAACAAACATATTGCTATGGCCTTCATACAAGTTTCCAATTTTGAACTGGAGCAAAGATCAAACTGACTCATATTTTACTGGTTCTGACAGATGTCATGATCCAAAGGTGGCAGCAAGTCAGGCTGCTGAGCCACTCCTCGACAAAACTGCTCATACCTATCATGTTGTGTTCTCTGCAGTCATTTAAATACACTTGTTTTACCAATTCTGGATAATAACATTCATAATTCACAACGATGAAGAATGATGATAATGATCACATCATTTGTAAGGATGACAAAGAAAAGGAAAGGAAAAGGAAAAGGAAAAGGAAAAGGAAAAGGAAAAGGAAAAGGAAAAGGAAAAGGAAAAGGAAAAGGAAAAGGAAAAGGAAAAGGAAAAGGAAAAGGAAAAGGAAAAGGAAAGAGCAGCTATCCTCTGTCCAAATGAACACACAGGAAAATCTTTGTGGTGAAAAGAGCCTACAAAACAATCCTCTCCCACAATGGGCTGGGTTGTTATTGTGACCTGCCTTGAGAGATGGCAACTGCCTGAGGGAAACCCCAACACTGAGCAGGTAACCAGCAGCACCCCTGAGCTGTGACAGCTGCAGCTGCCAGGACCTGCACACAAGGCTGGCCATGTCTTTCTTCTTCCCTCACTACCTGTCCATCCTCAGATTATGCACTGTTCTCCTCATTTCCCAGTCTGTCTATTCTGTTTAGATCCCAAATTGCACACAGAGGTCACATCTGCACTTAAACTCTACATCCTGCAGAGAGCTCTGTTCATTATCAATTGACATTCTGTCATAGCTGTGATTAAACTGATACAAATATTTTTTCCTCCCTTTTGGTGAAAGACTGGTTCTTATTAGCAATAGGAATTGACTGGACAAATAGATTCTTCCAGAACACTTGTAAATGCAATGCACTACACAGCAAGAAAAAATTATCAACAACTGGATTTTTTTCCTGAAAAAAGGCTTAGATAAAAATTCCCATGAATTTTTATTTCATTTTATTTTCCCCAGCTAGAACTATCAAGTGAATGAAAGCAGAGATGGAAAATAATAGAATGGAGAGAGAGCAGTACCAGGCTCCAATGTCCCAGCACCCAGAAGATTCTGTGCTCTCTTGTTTCCAGAGGTTTGGAGCAGAAACCACAGTCACAGTCCATGTAACAAGATGCTATTTCCTGTGTTAGTGATCAATGTGATATATGGGTTAGAATGTTTGTGTTTGTTTAATTTTGGGCAATGATCCCATCAGCATTTTCACTCCCACGCCAGGGAGGGAGAGATGCATTCTCCCAGCTACATTTCTTAATGTATGGTTACTTGTTTCAACCTACAAGACACAATTAAAGGCATAGTCTCTGTCCTCTTTTTCCCTCAAAAAACTCTGGATATTAAATCTCATGTACACATTACCTCAAGCCTTCTAAAAACTGACAACAGCAAGTTAGATCTGGCAAAACAAGGGTGTTTTCCAGGCTGGCAAGCCTGCCACTCTTGAAAGCCTACCAGGTTTAAATATTTAATGATCAGTCTTAGCATTCATTGTCCTAATCAATTCTTTTTTTAGATATGAGTCTGTAGAGCCTCAGAAACTGCAATCAGGCTGTGCTGGAGACCTGTAGAGGCTTCTCACACCAAACAGTCAATGGCTACACTTGCCAGGAAAAGAGATGGGGAGGCAGAGTTCTCTGACCTGTTCCATTAGAGGCACACTGAAGCCATAAAAGGGACAGATTGCCTTGAGAAAAATTGGCTTTTACAAAGCCTTTTCTTTATATCCTTCATGTTGGTAGCATTTTTTACTTGGAATTAAATTAAATGGAAACTTTTATAATGTTGAAATAAGGAAAATTCTTTCTTGGCAGGCGGTGGACAGATGTGAGGTAGAAGAACTGTGCAGAGGGTGCACATGAACACAGACATGGGCTGGGTTCAGCAGGCACTGGGGCAAACCATTTGTTCTAGAAAGCCATGGAGCACAGGTGGGGCTGATGGAATATAAGAAATAAAACTGAAAAAAGTCAGAAAGGAGTATCTGAAGTCATCTTTTGAAAAGAACTGAGGAACTTTTAGCCATATGCTCCTCCTCCTCAAATTTGGATTTCCAACCCTCCCTCCCTTCAGGAGCCAAATATTGACCCCATTCCTTTCTGTAGAACAATAGCCAGAGGGGGATTGGTGCTTTCCCCCATTTTTAGTGTCCTTACCATCCCAGTGAATGTGGGAACCTCCAGCAAGGGTAGTTCCTAGGAAGAGAAGACTGCTCGAGTCACTCAGCTGGACTCTTGTGATATACATTATGGAATAATTCATGCTCATATGAAATATAGATGCAATAAGTTGTGCATGTATGGAAAAATCTCTGAAAGTTTCAAACCCATGAGCAGCCGCTGGGGAAGGATTGCTTTCACAGATTATGAAACTGTGGATGGCAGCAGAGGGGAAACCTGATTTACAAACTAAAAGACGTGGCTCCAGTGGAGATGAATCCCTTCCTGGGACAGATGGGGAACACCCGGGCCATGATCAGAGATGAATCCCTTCCTGGGACAGATTGGGGAACACCTGGGCCATGATCAGTCCATAAGTGCCCACGATGGAGACACCCAGGGTCATTCACCCTTCACATCTGAATGCCAGGTTCCCTAACTCGGCATCTGATCTCATCACTGCCCAGAAATGGCTTTGTCCAGTCCAGCACTGAGAAAAGGAGACCTCATGAATACCTGAAGCAACTAAGGAATAGGAGAACCTCTGCCACAGGAGAAAAAACTTTATAAAAACCGACCCGATGGAGGCGGCATTCCTGAACAGAGGGGGTTTGATGCAGGATGGGTCAGACCAGAGCTCACCCAGCACCGACCCCGGGCTCGACTCTGTCTCTTTAATTGTGGCTATCAAAGCTGTGTTTTGATTACAAAATAAAATATCAATTTTTTATTATTAATTTGGCTGTATCACTGATTTACCTATAACACTCTGTTGGCCCAAATGTACAAATCATCTGAGGGGGGGCTTGAATTCTGGACTCTTCCCATCCAGAAGATTCCTCTCATCAGTAGATAATCCTGTAATTCCTTCACCATTGGATTAATAAACTTTGGACTCTTCCTAGCAAAAAGAGCTGCATTGACTGAAGAGGACACAGATCCCCAAGAGATACTCATTCCAGATGGAGACTCAGATCAATTCCCACAGAACACACTAAACCAATCCCAATCCCTCTGTAACTTCGGTGAAGTGCTGAGGTTTATGACATCTTTCATTGCAGAGAGTAGTTCCTAGGAAGTTATTTTGCTCTAACTGAAGCAAATGAAGCAAACTGAAGAGTGCTCCCTACCCTGGCATGTCTCTTACAGCCCCACTGACAGAAGTTGAACAGTGAGAGTTCATCAGCACAGCCTTCCTTTGGGACCAGGGTTTTACACCCTGCATTTGATGCTCAGATGATGATGCACCATGAGTACTCATGTCTAAATAAAAGAAATCAAAATTGGTTTGAAGGAATTTAGTGAGAATTCTGGTTTGCAGGAAAAGGGGAATGATGTATGCAAGGATAAAAACCTCTCCTTACGGAGCAGCAGGATGGATCTGCCTTGTTAAAGCCACCCAATAAACAGTGGGGCTGCTGCTTTTTTAACTGCAGCTTGTCCTTATGAAAGAAGCTTGTTTATGCTTTCCACAATGTTCACAGGTTCTTTTTATGGCACTTCATATTTCTCTACTGCACAACTTGAATAGAGATTAGGAGAAAATGTAGCTGTGCTTTATTTCAAAGGCTGTACAATAATGGCAATTGTACAGTCCTTTGGGTTAAGTCCAGGACAGCCACAACTGATGGCACCTTGCAAACAGATCAATAGGATGAGCTGATGAAGGTAAACATGTTTAAACATGATTGTAACATTCTCAGAGAGTACTTTTCTAGATCAGATGAGTGTACTGGGTTCATTATTGTATTGGGATGGAAAATGTATGGGAATATTTTCACTCATTCTCTTGCACAGCTGCACACTTCTCCATTTAAATTGCTGTCCCTCCAAATATATAAAGGAGGTCCCAGTACAACAAAGCATTGAATCCTGTAAATCAACATTTATTTGAATGCACAGAAACTGCTCAGAGTGGGTAGAAATGTTGCTCACTCTGTATTTTATATTGACAGAAACATTCACATGTGGCACAGGCAAACAACCAACCCCTGATGCAAGGAGTTCAATTTACTTTCAGCAAGTCTGTGTGCAAGGAAAGACCAAGCACTGACAAAGAACTTGACAGTTTAAAAAAATGAATAGAAATTGTTCATCTAATTTTGAATCTTTATCAGGAGCTCAAATATCAGAAAAAAACTGCTCAGAAATGTGTGTGTGTGGAGGGGGTCAAGGACAGGTCAAATCCTCTGTACAAATTTCATGGAGCAAGGGAGTAAATGTATTACGTCAACAAGTAAATAAGATTTAAAGTCTCCAGGCAGGCCATGTCCACTGGATGGGTGTGCACTGAGGCTCCCTGCAGCCATCCTGGGGGAAGGATCCAGAACAAGGGTGCTGCAGCTCCTGCAGTGCTGCCTGCAAAGGTCAGGGCTCTCTCAGCCCCACGGTGTCACTGTGACCTGGGCTGTGCAGCAGCAGTGACCTCCAGAACATTCTGCAGCACATTCTGCTGAGACAGCCTCAGCTCGGGCTGTGGAGATGTTACACATTTCCCACACTGACCCTGCTCCCATCACCAGGAGGAAATGCTTCCCAGCCCTTTTGTTTCAGATAAAGCAAGCAGGAAATACTCAGCTACCTTGCTCCCAGTGTTTCACCATCCCCTGCACTGCTTCCTGCCTCTGCCTGTTTTGGGAGAGAAGTGTTTAAGAAAATTGCTCCTTCCACGGTTCAGGTTTCTCTTGCAGAGGCAGATTGAGCCTTCAGTGTCTCAAGGCTCAGGGTGGGGAAAGGGCAGGAGCAAAAGGAGGATGAAACCAGGAGGGCTCACAGCATCTCTGTCTTTTAGTTTCAGCCTTCCCTTCCTTTCAACTCAGGGCTGTTCTCATAGTGTGGAGAAATTGCTCATGAATATTCTCTCTGTAGTGACAGGCTGGGATCCTTTGGCAGTGGGAACTGGTCATGCAGGGGCAGGCATCAGTTTTGGGTTTTTTTAACTCTTTAAACTGACAGTTCCAGGTGTTTGATTTCATCAGCTATTTCAGCAGAGTCAACCACTGGCTCTATATTTTTGAAAAAACAAAACAAAACAAAGCAACTAAAGAATTTAATGCAGACCAACAATTTCTTGTTGTTTTCAGAAAATTTTGGGGCATTAATGCAACCCTAAAAATTTAATTCCTCTTTGTATGGTAAATGCAAGGATAGAAGGATTTTATGTTTGCATTACACTAGGGTATGGAGCAGGGGAAGATTGGAACATGAGAGAGGTGTTTGCACAAAGAGGACAGCTTAAAGTGGCTGTCCCTTCTGCTTATGATGAGTTTCAATGATGCAGAAATGTCACATCTTCAATGGTTTTTTAGGGAATATTGAAAATTATTTTATGCCAACACCATGGCAGCTGACAAGGAGAAAGACAAAATAGGAGTGGTCTGATCAGGGAATTTTTTATACCTACTCTCTTTCCATCAGCCATATTTCCTCAAGATGAAACTAGCCATTGGAAAATATTAAAATTCCTAGAGACATTGTTTGAATTAAGTTATATCTTTAAAAAGAAAGCAATATAACACTTTCTGCTACTTCATCAGGTCAGTTTGCACCTCATCCTTCTCTCCAGATTTGCAGCTGCATAGCTCTCTGTGTGTTTAATTCCTTTCTGCTGGTTTTTAATTATCTTTTGACCCTAGAAAAGATTTCACAGGCTGCCTGTAGAAAGTCATTCCTGTACAGTGTTGTTTAAGAACAATAACCCCAATAATTGCTCAGTTTTGTAGGTGTTAATGACAGCTTTGGGATGTGTCTCATACCCTTAAGCCTGGGGAAAACAGAGTGCACATGAGGCAGAAGCCCTTACCAGCTCTGATTCTTTCAGACTGCCATTGAATCTGTATTTGGTTCAATTAAACATAAAAAAATGATCCCATGACTACTTCCAGTTGCTGAAGTTAAGAGGAGTAAATAGGAATAAATAGGAATCAACATTCCAGATCATAAACACTAAAGAAAGAAGAGGGCTCCTGTTCTTTAGGGTTTCTCCAGGTATAAGCTGTATCCAGGTGACAACAGTATTGCAGCACTGCTCTTTGTTTCTTTTTACAGTTTTCTCCTGTAACCTTGTGCTTTTCCATTAATCCTCCACCTGCAGCCTCAAATTCCAGACCAATGCACTAAGATTTGCTGTATAAAGGATGATTTTATTAATCATATAAATTTTAGTACGTGGTGCAATACTTAACCTAGACACAAATGTTTCAGTGGACATGAGAGGAATGAAATCTCCTGGCTGACTTGGAAAGAAGTGCTCACTAAATTAATTCTGTGAGCAATGAGGTGATTCCCCATTCTGATGTCAAATCTGCAGCTCCACCAATGCTGTCACTCTACAGCCTCTGGAAATGACACCTCAGTAAAAGGTTTAGACAGTATTTTTTATTATTATTATTATTATTATTATTATTATTATTATTATTATTATTATTATATTGTTGTTGATGTTGTTTCTATTGTTGTTATTGTTATTATTACTAGTTTGTAAATGTCTTAAATGCTGCATCATGGCAGAGAGGCTTTATGCCAAATACAGTGTTCCATTTAGTGCAATCTGTACTTTCCAATTCAGTCCATGTTTTGTTTTGAGCTGATTCAGAGTGAAATTGCTCTCAATTTTTCACTTCAGCCAGGCAATCGAAGAAGCAGCCCTGCAGCCTCACCACTGTGCTGCCACCAGGTACCAAATTGTTCAGGGATGACTTGCTTTTCTTTTGAAAAAATTGGTCAGTCCCAGATCTCCCTTCTGTCTGAGACATTCACAATCTATGCATGTGAAAAGGAAAAGAAACAAACAAACAAAACAAAAGACCCAAACAAACAAAAACCAAAACCCCCAAACAAACAAACAAAACCAAATAAAACAAAACAAACAAAAAACCCCAACCAAACCAAACCAGATATTATTTCTATTTTCAAGTTCCTAATGATGTACTCAGGTGCTTTCATAACAAAGGAAAATGTGCTGACAAAACAGGCTTTAAAATAAAGAGATTTAATCTTGTTGAAGTTCAAATTCTCCATCAACGCCTGGTTTTTCAAACTAGGACTCAGCAGAGGCACTCCCTGCTCATGGTTGCAGCATTCCCTCTCTGGATTTTCCTTAATTTGGCACAGGTAAACAGTCTGCATCTCTGCTTTTCAGAGCATCAGCAGGGAGAGCTCAGGAGCAGCAGAACACACTGCTGAGCACACTGCACTCCCTCCCCTCCCATCCCAGGCCACAGCCTGCTGCAGTTTTTCCATCTTCTCAAGCTACACACATTTCTCATCTCTTTAAACACCGTGCTGTCTCTCAGGCATAAAATCTGGGGGCAGCCAGTTGTTTGGCACAGAGAGTAATAGTGTCAGAGGAAAAAGCAGAAGCGATGGCCCTTTGACAAAGCAGCTTCACAGCTTTGATGTTTCCTCTCTCTCCTTTTCCCTATTTAACTCCATGGCTACTCTCTGCACAGAACCCCAAAAATGCTCTTGCATTGGAGCAATCTTGGTATTATTTTTGGGCTTCTCAACCTGCCATGTGTGTCCAGTCCAAACCAGTGTTTTACAGTCTGTGGTCTGCAGGGATAACATGGATTATGTCTTAATTTGGGGTGTTGGAATAGGGACTATTTGAGATACTATGGACTATTTCTTATGGCAGCACAGAAAAGTACACTATTGTCACTTATTCCAAATCCGTGGTCCCAGGGCCAAAAACTCTGCTGTTTCCCAGTCACAAGAGCCAGGAAGCTGCCAAGCCAGGATGTCTCCATTTCTGCCAATGCTGACACAATTGTCAGGTCTTTAGCATCACCCTAACAGGCAAATATTTACCCTGCAACTATTGTTCCACCTTCCAAAAGATTTAAAACTCACTAGCAGGCAGTGGATTTTATTTTAAACCATGTGCCTGTCTTGTGGCTCCATGCTTGACTGAGAAGCTGCTTGTATTGGTTTTCCCTCAAGGGCCTCACTTACAGTAAACACAATTAGGGCTAAGGACATTATCTATCATAAATCATCATTAGAAACTGCCTGTTGCTTTTAGCTTTGCTCTGGGTGTAGTCTGCTCTAGACACAAGCCATCCCTCAGTGATTAGGATGCTGCAGCTCCACATCTTAAAACCCTTCTTAACTTTAAGGAGTGGGCAGCCTCTGAGTCACAGGATAATGATTTTACTCAAAAAATGCTGCAAAACCATCTTTTAATTTTTAAATCTGGTTATTAATTTAAGCTGGGAAGGCTGTGCTACTGCTGGCTGGAGCACCATGCTGGCTAAGGAAGGGGGAAAGGGTACAGGGGTACCAGGAATGTGGAAACCCATCTTGGCATTGTCCTTCTGCATCAGCTTTGGTTTTAAGAGAGTGACTGATGGGTGACTCTGTCAGGAGTAAGTGTAAGAGGCTTAAATCAACATTTCCTGGCTTTGTCCTGGAAGTGACTTTATTCCCAGGGGATGCCAGCTGGACAGGGAACTGATAACCAATCCTTCCAGAGCAGCTGGGAGGGATTAGACTTTTTCACCCTTTTTGTGTGTTCGAGTTTGTGTTGCTTTACTTTCAGTAATTGCTCTGCTAAAGGCACATCAGAGCCAGGCACAGGCCAGGGACACTCCTGCCAGCAGATCCTGGTACAGTCCCTCCCCACCAGACACTGAGCCCAAACCTGAACTCCCTGACCCTGTGCTGCCCAGGGAATACCCAGCAGTGTTTCAGAGCAGAGCAGGAAGCTGACAGACTGGGCAGAATGTGACTGATCAGCCCCTACAAAAGCACTGATGAGGCAACTCTGGGTCTTTCTCTGCTGTCACTCATGTCATTTGGGTTTTGTCAACTCTGCTGATTAATGCTGTTACAACAATCCAGAGATGGGTTGCAAAGGCAGATGGGAAAGTGTCACAGCTGACAGACAAAAAAGGAAAAAAAAATAGTATTTCTGAGCTTCTTAGTGCTCTGGTCTGTCTGACTGCTCCAGGAAACTGAGCCCTTTTACCATGAGCCACTGAGAGCAGCACTCAACCAGCAGCCCAGCAAGAGAAATGCTTCCATTTGCTCTGCAGAAAAAATTCTGTATTTCACAGCAATGCCACTGGCTGATCAATTAATCAGTGATTTGACCATTTTCTGAGAAATAAAATGAAATGGATGCCAGGAGAAAAGGGGTCAAGGAAAAAGACTGGGTTCAGCCATGAAAGGTTTTATTATCTTTTAATTTCTTTCATAATGTCATTGCTCCTAATTGATAGAGGCACCATGAAACAGATGAGTTATAATATATTTCTCTGACCAGTAATTTTGCAAGAGTTCATGAGAGACAGAGCAGTGCAAAGCATATCCAGAGGTACATAATCTAACTCACTCTTGTTTAATTACTATTTTTTGAGAAGAAACACTTCCCCACCAAGAAGGGCTGCTCGAGAGAAGCATGCTGTGTTCAAATTAATCTGCTCTCTGACCTGTCACTTGCATGAACTCCTTATGCTCTGAAAGTGAAATCATTTGGTTGGGAGCACCAGTGTGTCTCTTGATCTTTCAGTACATAATCACTGGGCACCTTGCCTGGCAAAATATCTGAGGAGCAAACAGAGCTTCTCATGTACAGCACTGAAATCCTCCTGAAACCTGTGTCCAGTAAAATACAGCTGACCCAGGTCAGAGTTTTGTGCTGAAGGAGTTCTCTGTATCTTTTCTTTCAGCCTAACATACTCAAAACCACTTAAAAATGGCATTACAGAGCTTCAGACACTCAAAACTAAGCTAAACTCACAACTGAAGCACTCAGCTAGTGCTCAAGATACCCTGTGCTGGCACAAAGTCATCATCTTCTCTCCCACAGTGCCTCCTGACAACACTCACACAAATTAGCTTTGGATGTGCTCTGCTGGAGTTATCTCCCTCTTCCTGGGTCAGGATTTTAAGGACCTTCCACAAAAATAACCCAAGGAGTTTAGAGCACAATAACTCTTCCTTTGACATATTCTTTTGTCTTATTCTTTTTTCTTTCTGTGCAGGCTCACATACACAGCCAGGACAACTCCCAGTTCCTGCATTTATGGGATTTCCCAGCCTGGTCAGCTCTTGAGTGTGCCTAACTTCTGGTCCTTGGGGGTGGCTTTGAATTATTTTGCTGTCTCCAAACACAGGGATGTTGCATGGCTCAGTCAGCAGGCTGGAAGAGCTGCCATGCAAGTGAAGGACACAGCAGCCCAGCCAGCTGGTACCCACAAGAGCAAACAGGGACAGAGCTTGTCTCTTCAGGCCACAAGAAATAAAGCTGGGTCAGTGTGGTTTTCACTTGCCCACGGTGATCACAACTACCAACATCTGCAGGGTACCTGGCTGCTTTTTCACAGGGCTTGCAGAATAAGAACTGCATTTAAAAGGGTGACATTTCAGCAGTTTTTTGGGACTGAAACCTGAAATAGCAGAAAATGGTTTTAAACCAAGCAAAAGTGACTTGTAAATTAGACAGGACATACCCCAACATAAAGATGTGGTGTCACAGCCTGGCAGAAGAGCATTAGGCAAGTTCTCCAGTACAGTAAGTACCTTAACAACCACCCTGCTTACAGCTGATTTCAGCATAATTCCCTCCCTGATCTCCTGGACTACTTTTGCACACCTTTAACTCTCTACAAGTCCATCTTGACATAGTTTCAGACACAGACTGATAAACATTTGGACATTGCTGGACAAGTTTCAGAGAATTGTTCCAGCCACAAGACCAACTTCCTGCTGTGTCTTTTGTTTCCATCAAGAAAAGCACTGCATATAAAGTAGAAGGGATCATTTTAATTAGTAAGGTCTTGATACTTCAGCTGCTCCTCAAGGCTCAACAACAGGGTCATTCAGACATGACAGGGCTCCTGGAGCAAGTCCAAAAATAACTTTAAAGGTACCTAAGTTGTGAGGAATGGATTATGGAGGACTGTAGGTTCTGGCCCCATCTTCAGCTACAGAAGAAAATCCCATTATCCTGCCCCACAGAGATCTTTGAGTGGCCTACTTTGAACTCAGTGATGGAAAGGATTCATTGCTTTTAAGCTGTAATCTTCATTAAGAGATGAGATACTGAACTACAGACCTTGTGAGCGACCATTAATAGGCAATACTATTTCTTGTTTTATTATTGATGGAGTAGATGATAAAAGATCTAAGTAGATGGCTCTGGGTTTTTCATTACTTCTGTTTGGTTTTGCAATTCCCTAATTTTGTTAACTATTCTGCAAAACTGCTCGGAAGCAGATATTTTGGGGTATCAACTACGAGTACATTTTAACCGAAGGCTTCTGAACACGAGGAGCAGGAGGGACAGAGGTGTCTCGGGTCTGCCAGTGCCACAGTCCCGGGGCTCTGGAGCTCTGCAGGCTGCAGAGGGCAGCAGCCTCTCAGGCAGCCCCAGCAGGGTGAGCTGCACCTGGACCAAGGCCATGTGTGCTCCTGGGCTGGAATCCACTCCTGCACACCCACTGCTGGGCTATCTGCACGATTCCAGCCGGAGTTTTCCATCTTAATACCATATTGGTTCTACTTGCTAATGGAACACCAATGTGCATTTTAGTTTTTGGTTTTATGACCTTGCTTTCTCCATATCACAGTCACAATCTCAACAACTGAAGCTGTACATAGTTATATTTTGCATGTACCTTGTGTGAGTTACTCTTTGGCCAACACCATTTTCATCAGGACACCAGGCACACAGAGAAGCTGCTTTGTCCTTTGTGCAAGTACAGGGGATGCTGCTCTCCCAAAGTGGAACCTCTTTTCTGGCAGATTTTTTTACCAAGTGCTCTAGAAGTTCAATCAAGGGAAAGAGGTAAGAAAAGACATGATTATGAACTATAAAAGAGGAGTATATGTTCTCTTTTAAAGTGTCATTCTCTACCTACCAGGCAGGTGAAGCAAGCCTTCCAAGAAAATCTCAGCATAGAAATTCCAAGAACACTTCACATTTCCAGGGATTTACTGGCTGGGATTTGTATCTTTTATTATGGCAGTAATTCAGCCATTAACCTGCCACAACTAACAGCAGCTGTGCTGAGCTCTTTCCATCCTTTCTCTTATAGAAAGGATGCTCTAACCTGCTGCTTCTTTCAATGAGGAAATTGAAGGAAGGTCCAGGTGTTTAAGATTTAAATTTAATTCTCCTGGAAGAAAAAGAAAAAAGCAAAATTTTCAGGTGATTTAGTTTGCTTCCAGAAGGTTAAACAGAATATTGCAGGTTGGAAGTGACCTGTAAGGATCATCAAATCCAGCTCCCTGCTCTTCACAGGACTGCCTAAAATTAAACTTAGAAATCACAGACCTAAAAAACCAAAACCAAACCAAACCAGTCCATCTAAACTTGTAAACTATGAATGCTCAAAATTAACAAAAGGATGCAAAAGGAGGCAAAAAGTGCAGGGCCCCATGCTGGGACTAAGGTTCATTACTGCCCCAGTTAATTAGAGCACCCCAGAGTCTTTGGGAGCCTCCCCAGGCTGACCCTGCTGCAGCTCCCTCAGCTCAGGCTCTTCCTGGCTGCAGGAACTTGCAGCCCCTCTGAGAGAGGGATCAGGCACTGGGAGTCTGTGGGTTTGTGCCTTTTGCATCCTTTGACCTTGTGGTGGGAGACAGGAGTGCACTCACCCCTCTGTGTATAGCAGGATTCCCTGAGGGAAGCAGCTTCTAAAACATTTGGATTGCACTTGCAACAAGTCTTTGCAAAGCCTGTGCAAAGTCAGCACAGTCATATTCTTGGCCTGTTTAAACTGTGTTCAGTCTCCTTTCCACGTTGTCCACTTTTATAATTAAAATAAAATAGAGTTGTAGGGACACCTGGAATCCTGAGGTGCACCAAAGTGTGCAATTAGACAATAATTCAGGCATCTGACCACATACTGCTTCTTACACCAGAAACATCCCAGACTTGCAAGCCAGCTCTGCTGATCAGCTCCTTCAGCACCACTGAAGTTAATTATCTGGATCTGGATAATGAACTTCCCAAATGACCCTGAGGGTTAAGGGTCCACTCCTCCTCCTTCCCAGACCATGGGACCAGAGCATGATGATCCATAAGGTGGTTTTGTCATGTGTATCATGTAGTTGGCAATCCTGTTGATTCCCATTGTTAGAAAAAGCTGAAATCCCTTTAATTCAAGCAGAAAATGTGACACCTCTTGGACATGCCAAGCACAGCCCAACTGTGTAATCAGCACTGTCAGCACCACAGTCACGTCAGCAGAGCAAGCTTTGTTCTCCCTGCATGAAATTTCACAATTCCCCATTTTTTCCCAGTCTGTGAGTCTAATCCTTCATGGTTCTGGCTCTAGCAGTTGTTAAGGTGTGATAACAGCCAGGAGATGCAATTCCACTGCTGTGGCAGGGTGTCTCTGCCGTGGGTTCACGCTGTGCTCCATCACCCCGAGGCACCAGGGCTCAGCTCCCCCTCCTTCCCTGCAGCTCTGCCTGCCCTGGCCGGGCCAGGCTCTGCTCCAGGCTGAAAGCACAAGAATTTCTGTCGGTGGCAGGGATGTATTTGCAGGAAATTAGAATTTGTTTTGAGTGCAAGGGCTTCTCACCTAACAGAACAGAGTCTCCTCTTGAAAACCATTAACAGCCACGGTGGTCAAAACCAGCAAAAGTTTTAAAAAATGAATAAATTTTGAAATGTTCTCACTGACTTTTCCCATGTATTGTTTCAAAATTTTCCAAATACCAAGTTAGGATTGTGGATTTTTTTCAAAATCCAAAATAAAAATAAGAAAACAATAAAATACCCCTCATAAAGGTATTCTTTGCAAATCAAGAGGGACATTCACTCATTTGCCTTTGATTCAATTATTAATTTTGAATTAAACTGTCAAGTGTTTTCTGCCTCACATCATTGATGAGTTGGACTACATGGATGTTAAAACCATCTTTCTAACCAAGCTCAGAGCTTTTAAAACTGTTATTTTAAAAGGAACAAAAAAAAAAAAAAAGGAAAACCCATGACTGTTGTGCTGTTAATAAAACTAGCTAATGGCTGAGGTCTCAGATCAGATGAGTTACAGAGGGTACAGTGATTTTTCAGATTCCTGCATGATGTGCTGTTGCTGCTCTTTCTACATCATATTTCAGTAAGCAAACTACCAGAAAAAAACAGAGTCCAATTTGTCATATTGGAGATCATTTTTCCTGTGGAAAGCATTGCGCAGAAGTGGTTTCTGCTTCAAGCAATTGTGCCACGTGTCACCCAAATATTTACTTTGCACATTAGAGCAACTCATCTCTAGATCTTATCTGAGAAGAATGATGTTTCATATTTGAGTCACTCTTACCCTTCTTGTGTAATCAGTGTTCCAAGAAAATGCTGCATTCAGATGCCAAACAGGAGAGGCGAGTTCCAGCCAGGAGGAGCTGGGTTCACCTGCACTGAACTGGCATTTTACCTGGGAAAGGAATTCTTTCTCCCTGCACTGTATTCATGGCAGACAACAGCAGGGGTATTCAAAGACACTGAATTTCTTGAATTACAAAACACAGCTCCAGATCCCACTGGCTGCACACAAATACCTGCTGGTGTAAACGGGGAGAATTGCACAAGGGCTCTGCTTTCTGTAGCTGGAAAAATGGTTCAGACCTTTTTCCAAGCTTTATTAGCAAAGGATCTTTACCCATTGTTAGTTCTCCAGTAGCAGAGAAGCCATATCAAAATATGAGTTATCTATAATAAGATCTCAATTCAACTTTATTTTTGTCATGCTTTAACAGAGGTTGCAGTCAGCCGGGCTAGACCTGAACACACAACAGCAAGAAAGAGGCAATGTCACTTCAAAGAACATTTAAATGGGATCAAAGAGAGAATTTCAGTTTCACACACCTACAAGTCAGGAGCACTGCATGAGCCACTTGTCTGAGGCCCCCCTAAAGTCAATGGAGAGCCACAAAAATTTCCTTTGTGCCCCATTCCACCTGCACAGGTGGGTGAACAAGACCTGTCCTCACTGCTCTGATGGGTGCTCTGTGCTGTCCTGGGACAGCTTCCAAACCTCCCTGAGCTTCTTCCCCTACCTGGGTCACGTAGGGCTTGATACCCAGCAGTGCTCTGGCTCTGCAGAAATCCCCAGGTGAGAATTGATAGTCTTTATCTCACACAAAGATCCTTCTGATCTTAACTGCACAGTTACAACATCCCTGGTCAGAAACAGTGCTGCCAACTTCATGCAGGGAAAAAAAAAACCCATAAAAATCTCGAATCCAGTTTTCACATCCTATAAGAAACTGTAAGCAAAAAAGGGAAAGAAGCCACCAATAATGGTGAACAGCTCCCAGATGCAGCAAGTGGCTATTTTTTACAGGGATAGGAAAAGCAGTCATCACTTGATGGGCTAATTTATAATGATTACTGCACCCTTGTTGTGCCTGATAGCATACACGATATTCAGGGGGCTGATACCATCTCTGTCCTCCCTCACACTGCTTCTCCTAGAGCAAGCACTGTCATTAGGATTGGGAAACAAAGCCAGTGATACAAATGTAAACCAGAGTTTAAAACCACTGACTTCCCCCACAGGCTGGGGAATCGCTGGCAGGGGAGCACAGAGGGACAGAAGGAGCTTGGCAGGAGACAGGAGGATCTCTGCACTCCTCCAGCTCAGCTGCAACAAAGGCTGGAGGTGACAGAGCACCCAGTGCCACCGGGAGCAGGGCACAGACGGGGGACAGAGCTGTCACTGCCCCCTGTAGCCCTGCACAGAGCCCAGGGAGCTGCAGCCACGGCAGGACCTTCCCCAGTGCCAGCTGGGCAGCAGGCTGAGTGAATTAAAGCTGCTGGAAATGTTTCAGCACTTAGGCCATCCTACATCACAGCCAGAATTTCTTGTGCATGAGTACTTCTGCTGGCACTCGTGGTTCCATCACCTCTTTTCCTCTGCTGTTCAAGGACAAGAGAAGACACCCATCCCCTAAGAAATTCCCCCACACTGATTTCCTGATATATAAATATATAAAAGGATGATTCTGAAATACATTTTTTCTACAAATATTACTACTTTGACACTTCTCCCTTTTTTTTTCTTCCAGAGTGTTTTCCCTAGACCTTAAAGCACCTCTTTAAGAAATAGTACATTGCAGTATGAATATGCAGTGACTTTCCTAAGAAAATATTGTCAAAATAAAGCCTCTCCACAAAGCATTTGAGTTTCAATAAAGCAGCATCTCAACATTTCTATTAAAATGGATTTATTACAATCAGTATTATTTATATGAAGACAACACAGAGGAGTGAATAACTTGCCCAATATCATATAAGAAACCTGTGAAAGAGCAAAGATTTGAAAGGCAGAAATGGGATCAGCCACAGTTAGTGTCAGCCATCCTTTCATATTTTTAGTTTAGCCTGGAGATGTGATCTTGAGAGGTGAGTCTGCAGCTGCTCTGATGATGTGTGCTGTGCTCTGAGTGCTGAGCCTCCACTCTGGCAGTGAAGCAAAGCTGAGTAAGTGCTCTGTACCTGTCCTTCATGTCTGGAGGGGAGGCAGGTGATGTGCTGTCATCATTAACAGCATCCAAACTCACCAAAACATCCATTAACAACAACAAAAATATCCATTTCCAGAGTTTCCAAGTCATGGTGACAAAAGGGGCATGAAAACTTGGAGTGCACAGCAGTTCCCTCCCTTCTTCCTTTTCCCATGGCAGTTTGTCAGCTGTACTGGGAAATAAAAAATTCTATTTTGCTAATTATTGTGCAATCCTGGCTTTCCAAGCTCAGGGGCTTCCTGCACTGCTGCAGCCTTTTCTCAGACAGGATTTGGCCCAGGAGCTGAGCTGTTCTGTGCTGGTGATGTGAGTCTGCCAGACAAAGCCAGGGCATCCTGCTCCATCCCTGTGGGAAGCTCTGGGGATGGGCTCCTCCTGTGGAGGAAGATCTTTGTGCAAAACAATTTGGCAGGAGGTTCAGATGAATAAAAACAATTCTTACTGAGAGGGTCACGTGGCCACTGTTATACTTGGAAGTGCCAAATGTGTGGCATGTGAAGGAAGTGGTTTTGTCTCTGTTTCTTGCCTTTGAAATATATTTTAATTGGTAATAAATTCAATTAGTTTTCCCCAAGTTAAGTCTGGTTTGCCTGGGATGGTGATTGGTAGTGACTTCATCTCACTTGAAGAACACTTCCATCTTATTTTCACTGTTGAAGAAGACAACAAGAGATCTGGGTGGGCATCTGGCAACTCACCACAAAACATCTGTTTAACAAAAATCCAGTTCAGCCACAGACCTGGTAACCAAGAAGATCCCAGATAAAGTATCAATACTTACCAGCCTGCACTGGGATTCTTGCTGATCTAAGCACACTTTATTGGTCAGAAATGTAAAGGTGTCACTGATCTCAGAGTAATAACGATCACTGATGTCAGAATAATAAAGTACAGATACACCTGTGGTTTTCCAGCATTCTTTTCCCATAGAGAAGCACAGTGGGTGAGGACACACACTTTTCTCTCCATTGCCCTCAAGTTATTTCTGCGCTGCTTCTCATCATCTCCATCAGCTTCCAGCTTAGCACAAAGGAGAATTTCTGGGATATCGGGACTAAAACAAACCAACAAAAACAACCTGTGGTGCAAGCCAGTCGCACAGCATTCCTGGTGTGACAGAGCAGGTGTGAGCGGAGGCTGTGGCACGCTGGGCTAATTACAGCCTGTGCGGGCTGACGGCAGAGCCCGGGCCATGGCCCTGCCCCGCTCCGCGCTCTGTCCCCAGCACAGCCGGGGCACACGCATGGCTGAGGACACCGCCTTCTGAAGCTCTTCTCCCCGCCGGGTTCGCCGGAGCTACAGAGAGGTAAGAGCTCTCAAAGGCCGGGGTCAGCGCTGTGTTTGCTCGGGGGGCAGAGCAGGGGAGGGCCGGGGCATGGGGTGAGCTGGGCAGCGCGGCAGCCGTGCCTCTGCTCCAGACAGCCTTCGTGACCACACTGGCAGGCTCGGAAACCCGCCAGCCTCCCTCCTGCTCCCAGCATCTGGAGACAAAGAGTTTTTCCTCGGGGTATTTTCTCTTTCTCCTAGAACAGATATAAGAGGAAAAGAAGCTTTCTGAGAAGGTGGAAATGAGAGCAGTAATAAGGATAGGAATTCAAACTAGTGCACCACAGGAGAGGTCTTAGCTCACACCTAAAATCAGGGCACACATCTGCTTGCTTCAAGTGTATTTATTCAAAATAACTTTTTAAGTTATTTTAAGTTTTTTTTTTGCTAAACCAGCTCCCGATGCTGTAGGACACATTACTTCAGCTGCTCTATCAGCTTTCATTTGGAAGACAAGTTATGGACATTATTTTTAAAAGGGTGTAAATGAAATGCTGGCTACTCATGAGTCAATGCTGTTGGTGAGGGGATGTTCATCTATTAAGAAATTAAATTAAAAGTTGGCAAACATCAATTTTAAAGTAATGATTAAGTGTGGGAAACTTAAGTTTGTAAGTCTGCCCTCAGTTTTGAAAGCTAAAAGGGAACGTGAAAGACAAAATTGTGTTCATAGGGGACAAAGGCTGAATCTAAACTCAGCATCTCCCATCTTCTGTTTGCTCAAGTTTTAAGTCATTACCAAATGGGACCATGTCACAGCAGAATTGATGTAGCATCTCCCCTGAACAGTATTTCTATCCACCACAGAGCTAAGGAAAACCAAAATTAATTAATTGTTAAACGTCACTGTGGGAGAACAGGAACTGAGCCCATTTTTTTCCCCCAGCCCAGGTTAATGCACAAACCACTGGACAATGCATCCCTTTGGTGGTTATTACTCTATTTTTGGAATGGTAATTAGGGAGGGGCCAGTTCTAATGCAATCCCAGGGCTCAGCTGTGCTCACCCTTCACAGCAAGTGCCCTTTAAATGTGAATAAAGTTGGTCATCTCAAGGGAACAAGGGATTATACTTCAAACAGTAAATTAAGGAACAAGGTTTAATAGATAAACCTGGTTTGCATCAAGAAAGCAGTGATGGATCTTATTCAGTATTTTAATTAATAACCTTGGCAGAAATATAGGAGTGGCTAATAAAATGTATGACTTAAGAAACAAATTATGGAAGCAGAAAATATATTACACTGAATAATAAAAGTTAGAGACCTGCTGTGGCAGTATTTGTGTGCATTATAATGCAGCAAAGCAGACCACTTAAAAAACTACCAAAAATTTCAGCTGCAAGCTGGGAGTTCATTATACAGAATGACATTGGAGGAGAAAGACCTGCTGCTGGTTAATGACAACTTAAATACAAACCACCAGCATGAGGTGGCTGGGAAAAGGAAATAAGTGCTGCTGGCTTATTCTGCAGACAAGTTTTCCATTAAATACAAGATGACATTCATACCATTCCATAGGCTGAGGACAGAGGTCACTGACCATTGATGGACAAGAAGGATGAATTCACTGTACAGAAATGAAAAGGACTCAAACCTTGCTTAGTCCTGTGAAGGGAAGGCTGCAAAGGGACAGGGATGTTCTCTGGGCTGGCTCGAGGGGAGAAGGTTTTCTGTAAAAGCATAATGCTGGCACACAGCAAGACACTACTATTAATAATTCCAGACTAGAAGGTTTGTAAATGTTTACAGTGTTTTGAATTGCTTTAAGGTGAGAGCAACAGGAGCAGTAAATGTGCTGAATTATAGACCAGG
This sequence comes from Peucedramus taeniatus, assembly GCA_013400575.1. Taxonomy (NCBI): domain Eukaryota; kingdom Metazoa; phylum Chordata; class Aves; order Passeriformes; family Fringillidae; genus Peucedramus; species Peucedramus taeniatus. The sequence goes on from WBNO01033426.1 coordinate 1,289,212, forward strand.
GCTCCCTTCATGAAGGACCAACCAAAAATAAACATCTGCTGTGGGACAGGACTGGAAAACCCAGGCAGTGCCTGCCTTTCCAGCAGCCTTGTGAGTGCTCAGTCAAGGCAGTCAACAGACAAGAAAGGGGAGCCAGGTGAAGAGTTTGCAACAGGAAATATGGTGCATATTCAGTCAGTCCCCCTCAGCTACAGCCTCTCCATTTGAAGAGGGTGGTAACCTGATTCAGGCTTAAAAGCCAGAATAACTGTGATATTAAAAAATCAATTTCACGAGTAAAGAATGGGGAATTGGCAGAGCATTCTTCATCTCCTTGAAAAGGTTGTCTACTTCAGATATAATGAATACTTTCTAAAGTCCATATTCTCATTTGCTGCCAGCAGTCCTCTCTTTTAGCTTCTATTGAAGAATGAGAATAGGCAAATACCTGAGTGCTGCTCCCCAATTATGTTTGTCTGTGTTAGAGCTGGAACTATTCCTTCTTGAACATCTGAAAACCCTCAGCACATTGTGAATGTTACCCCAAATGACCAACTCTGGACTAAAGGGAAAAGATCTCTGCACTGAGGAATTCAGTGCTTCACTGCTAGCCAAAAACTGGAATTAACTGCTCCAATCAAGTGAAACGGGCTCTTGATATTGTTCAAGCCCTAGATGTAATTGCACGCCAGCAATGGCATTTTGTGGCCACTCTTCAAAATATCAGAAATTTAAATTGCCTCATAAACACAGCTGGAAGGGCTAAATGCCCAGGGAAATGTTAAACTAGTGATGACAGGAGAACAAGAACACATTGCAGCAAAGTGAAAGCCTTTGGGCCAGTATCCTACAAGCCAACAGGCCACTGGAGAAAACTGCTATTCCTCCAAATGTCCATGAAATGTGGAGATCATTTACTATGATGTTTTAATGCTAATCTTTCAAAATACCAAACTTTTGAATGTAGTACCCCGTGTTCTTCAAACACCCGAATCTTAGAGTTTCCTCCAAAATTCCATCTTCCCTTTTTTCTGTCTCTGAACACCCTCACTGAATGGCAAATCCCACATTGACAGCAGATGAAGCTGGAATGGAGATTAAACATTTCTTATGAAGTCCCTGCTTGCTGAGATGCCATCTTTGAGAGCCGGGTACGAACCTGGAAGAAGTATTAGTACCGCCGGGAACTTTGATTTTCAAATGAAACCCCTTTCCAAGCAGAGATGACTTCGAATTAACCCCACCTGAGGGGTTATTCAGCCAACAGGGGAATCCAGGAGGGACGTGCAGGGCTGTGGGTGGGAGTGGGGCAGTGCCCTGGAATTTCACAGCTCATCAGCTTTGCCTGCCTGCACCAGGCTGCTCTTCACACCCGAACACAAGACCCTGGAGCTAATCAGAGGAAGATGGAAACTGCTGCCAATCCTTCCGTGGGATCTCTCCTTCCCGGAACAGAAGGGCTTTGTCATTTGCACCTGACTTTCACTGAATTGGTTCTTTGTGCTTGTGCCTCAGGGTGTGATTTACTTATTTTCTTAAATACTGATTTCCACAGGACTTAAAGCCAGCTTTGTTTTCCAGTGCAAACCGGTTTATATCCATGTGTAGACGAGACTAAAACTTGAGAGAACACAGGGAATTGTTTCGGTGCCCCTGGGACTAGGCAGCTCTGCCTGCAAATCAAGCAGTTTGCAGCAGTTTGAGTCAATGTGCTTGGACAAACCCAGGAGAGCCCCAGGGGCTGCTGTGCCCTTGCACAGCTCTGTTTGCTCAGGGTCACTGCAGAGAGGAGCACCCACATCACTCCTGGGCCGTTCATCGTGACCCTCCAGGGTGTTACTGCAGGCAAGCTTATGGGGCATTTTCCTGCTCTTCAGGAACTGTTTCCTGATATTTCTCCTCACGACCTATTCCTCCGGGGCTACTCACATTGTTCTCTCCCATCTTCCTCTCCAACATCTGAAAAAGAGGGAAATCGCTTCCTCTGATTTATGGCACCAACACCTACAGGTTTGGGAGTGGCAGCCCTGAAGGGCTCTCAGGCACCTCATGCACGGCTGGAACCCAGAACTGAGAGCGAGCGCTTCTGTGCCAAATTAAAGGCTCTGCAGAGCTGCATGAACAACCCCAGAAATGCCTTTCCCGGACTCCGGACGGGCAGCGTTCGGTCCCGAGGGTGTCGGAGCCCCGGTGCCGTGTCCCACAGGAGCGGGGGAGCTCCCGCAGAGGCCGAGCCCGCCCAGCCCCGGGGCAGCTCCTCCCTGCCCGCCCTGCCGGCTGCTGCAGCGCGGAGCCGGGCACCGACAGGAGCGCAGGCAGGGCTTTATCACAGCCCCAGCCCTCAGCTCCTGTGCTCGGCAGCTCCGGCAGATCAAACACAAACCCGCATCCCACGCCATTCCCCGCTCTGCTGCTGATTCCTTCTGCACCTCGTGTCCTGCGCATTCACCGGGTGATGTTATCCGGGCAGCTCGCAGGGCGGAGCCAGGATTAGTCAGTGTGTGCTTGCTCTCTGCAGTTACCTTGACAAGTTCTCACTGTCTCAGCCATTATTATTCCATCCTACCCCGTGCCTCTCGCAGGCGCCTGCCTGGGCTTACAGGCACTGAGTGGAATTCAAAAGCTCCTTCCTCTTTTTCCTGTTTCACGGCGAGATGAATTCTGCAGAAGTGTCACCCAAATGGACACCACCCAGTATTTAGTGTACCAAGATAGGAATAAGACAAAAACTTGGAGACTCCCTGTAATTTTCCCCACTAATCCGTGTCCCAGGGAAGCAGCTCTTGGCCAACAGCGGCTAATGTAACATTATCTCCTGAGCCACAGTCACTGCTGACGAGCTCCATTTCTTCTCCCTTGCTTCTCACAGCTTCATCCTACACAAATTCTCTCGACTCACCTTTTTTCTTCTCAGTGGGATCCTCATGAAGCTTCATCAATGGCCTATTAACAGCTCTGCCATTCCCAATGCCCTGTTTTAGCTCCTTTATAATGATTATACTGAGATGCTCCTTTCTCCAGCCATCCTCTCCAATTGATGTATTCACAACTTCCTTTGGTATCTTCGGCCTTAACATGGCCAATGCTGTATTTCTGATCTTTTCTCCACACCATCCTACCTATTCCCTTTATGATTCATTCTCCTACCATTTTTCATATCACCTGCCGTTCATCCAGATTTGTGAAAATTACGGCACATCTTCCTTGGTGTTATTTTCAAATCCCTTTTTTTCCTCCCTGAGAGGCTGATGCTTTAACTCAGCACTATTGATCCTCCCTCTCTTGTCCTCCCCCTCCAACACTCCTTGCAAACAGACCTGTTGAGACCATCCTGCCTTGCCCAGCAATTCCTCTGCTGCTTTTCTTTGACCTAACACATTCGGGCAGTTTGTGCTCCTTTTCCCCCCAAAACTTTCCCCCAAAACACTCGCTGACCTGTGCAAAAAGGCTGTGCTTTTCTTCTGCAAAGGAAGCATAATTCACTCAGCATTTACATTTACTGATTTTCCTACTAGCATTTACTCTTCCAGTAAATGTTAGTAGGAAATCAAACAGTTAATACTGGTTCAAGGGGCAGCTAGGAATAATGATCGCCTTTCCGCTGACAGGGATACAAACACACATCTCTGTCCCTGTCCTCTTCCTTCCACCCGGAGGATCAGCTCCTGCTAACACCTGCAAAACACACATTTCGTGGCTCTTGCTCAGAGCCCCAGGCAGCGCAGTCACCCATAATAATAAGGATGTTTCCCAACAAAAGCCTGTCACCTACCGATGAGACAACAGTTTCACAGGCCAAACCTGGTCAAGATAACAATGGTGATAAATTTGCACAATAACCCGAAGAAAGACGGATCTGATTGCACCGACTTAATCACACGTGAAGGTTTTTCACAGGTGCTCCAAGTGTGCTCTTCCCTTTTTTTTTATTACTTTGACAATCCATAGGAAAATAATGGGTTAACTTTTCTGCGAAGGTGACTCTTTCAGCCCCGCGTTTGCACGCTTTGAATAGTGTTTTCTGGGGGAACATCTTTAGCTTCCCAGCACAAAGAAATACGTTCAGTGGTATTTTCTGCCCCCATCTTTCTCCTCATGAAGTGCGACAGGAGCTGACTGCTCTCCAGCCTACAAAAAACCAGTGTGAGACCCGCTGACTTCCCTCTGAGCAACAGCCCAGCGTGAGAAGCAGCAGCCAGAGAAGCTCTGGCAAATCCAGGGCGGGGAGAGCCAGGCAGGGAAGGTTTCATTTTGCCTCCCTCCGGCAGGTGAGGCCAGAGATGATGTCTGGGGAGAAGCAGCGGCCGCAGGTGCCCATGGTGATGGTCGAGCCCTCGGCCCCGCCGCTCGGCCAGCACGGTAAGCGGGGCTGGGAGCGAGCTGGGCTCGCTGCGGGTTGGCTTCCAGCACATCACCGAGCACACGCGGGGCCCAGCTTGCCCTGATGTGGTGGGCTTTGAAAGCGTCCATAAACCCAGGGTTGGGATAGGATCTCTAAGAGAAACATCATTAAAATGGTTCATCATTAAAAAGTTTAAAATTCTCAGCATCCACAGTTCCAACTAAAGGCATTAAATATTTTTGTTGGTTTAGTTCATAATTTTTTTAAAAAAACACATGCTTTATTTCAGCCGTATTGTTACAATAATTCCATATTCCTAACGTGCAAATGTTCAGCCAGCAAACTCCGTACGTGGATGGGCTCTGTCCTGCTTAAATTCTCATCCAGTTTTACAGAGTTCTGGCCTTTTCCCTGTGACCCCTGCTGGCCGAGCTGCCCTCCCGGGCTCCTGCAGGGATGGACAGCCCCAGCCCGGGGGAAGCGCTGTCAATTCTGCGGGAGGGTGCCGGCAGCTGCTGCTCTCCTGGGTGGGCTTTTCCTTCTGAGCCCGGGCACTGCTCTCACACCGACACAAGCACCCCACCACACCAGGGGTTGCACCTTCCTGACCTTCCTGCTGCTGAGGAAATTGCCTTTTAGTGGGCAGGACTGGAGAAAAAATCCCAATAGGAGATCAGGTAGTAACAAACACAGCTCGATGTGTCAGCCCTGGGCCTCTAAACCTGACTCATTTCCAGAGCATTTCGCTCTGATCAGCTCTCTCTGTAAATATTTTTGTCCTCAAAGATCTCTCTGGCTTTTTTCTAAGCTCAGCAGAGCTTGCAAGAGCCTGGGGAGAAGGAGCCCCACTTGGAGCCACTCAGCCAGGAACAGGCACTGCCCACATCCAGCACTGAGCTGCAGGGTCCTGTCCCTGTGCAGGATCCTCCACTAACACACAGCGAGTGGGAACTCACTTGTACTAAGCACATTCCTTTTCTAAATCAGAAGGAAATTATTTTGGTTTTAATTTTTTTTACAATTTTTTCCCTACATTTTTTTCCCTACAAATTACACCCCCTAAAAACCAAACAAAAAGACCAAACAGAAAACTCCTCAAAACAAAAAATTAAACACCACCCCACCACCACGAAACCCAAATGCCATTGCAAATCTCCACCACTTCTGGCAAGCCATCCAAGAAAATATTGCTAACACCTTTTTCACCTTTGCCACTGTATTTTATCTCACTCTGGAAAATTCTGGGTTTATATTCCATTTGTGTCCCTGTGGGCTCATTCCCTAGTTGCACCCACATTGTTTGTGAGAAGCTTGAGCACAGGCTGGGCTCCCAGCTAGGACTGCTCTGCCTGGGGGTGAGGGTTTCTCCAATGCTGGCCAGGCTTGACCAACCAAGATTTCTCTTAGGGGCTTTCCTCCTGTCCCAGAGCAGTCCTGTTGTTTGGTACCACATCCACACCAGCTGGCTGTAAAGCCATTTACATGGATTTATTTTGAATGTATTCATGAATGTATTTTTTTAATACAGTCATTTATTTCACCTCAGGTAGGCTGGTTGCATTCTTAATTTGAAAGATTAGCAAAAGAACTGAAAAAGCTTGAGGTGTCTTAGTCACCAGCTTCCCTTCTCCCAAAGCAAAAGGAAAAAGATATTTTAACTTTTTTTTTCTAGAACAGAGTATGATGAAATATCTTTGTTGAAAGCTGATAAAGTTTAAACTTGTTAAGTTAAAGTTAAAAAGTTAAAGTTACTACTAGTAACTTTTAACTAGCCTACTAGTTAAAAAGGCTTTAAATACTCACAGTAAGGATAGTTACCACTGAAGGTAGAAATACTGTGGGTCCTTTATGAGTGGAGTCCTTAAATTAAGATTGAGTACCATGACTGTTATGCTGGAATGATGGAGTTTCTGCCTTTCCTAAGGAATGATTTAGTTTCTCAGCTTTTGTTATAAAAGTGGGACCATCCAGTCACTGCAGCTCTTCTGGCTTTGGAACCCCTGAATCAGTTCTGTGGCTGCTCCTCCCTGTGCTGGGTTTGCTCCCAGCGAGGCCCCTCTTGTCTCACTCCAGAGGACTTTTGGGAGCAGAAGCTGCTGGCACTGACCCGTTTTTGCCCTGTTTCTCTTTGCACAGGGGACTACGAGTATCCTTCTCCCCCACCCTACTCCTACCGAGAAACCACCGTCATCGAGGAGCCCGGTGAGCCAGGGCAGGGCCCTGCCAGCAAACTGACCTGGGCTTGCTTTCAACAGCAGCAGAGAGGGGGCAGCTTTCTGACCCAATCACAATCTCATAAGCTGGAAAATTTCCACAGAAATGTCAGAAGATAAGCTAAGACAAGGGACTCAGACTTGATTTTGCAGCATTAGCCAATCTACACAAGTACACATTAAAAAAAAAACAAAACAAAAACCAAACCAAAAGGCCAGAAGCCAGGGCTTTCAGAACAAATAATTTTAAGGCCAGTGTTCCTGTTCTAGTCACCTTTATGAGGTGGAGAAGCTCAAAGGATTTGCTGAGGAAAGGCTTTGAAGAGCAGCCAGTAACACCTCATACAGAAGGAAAGGAGACATACATTTTAAAATATCCCTAAAACCAGAAGGCACTTGAACTCAGACATGCTCTATCCTATCTATCTAACAGATACCTTCCCACTCCTCTAGTTTTGCCTCAGGCTACAGTGTGAAGTTGTACCCTAAACATGTTTTAGGATCCTTAAAATGGTATTTTTTTACTGAAAACATTTCTGAGAAAAATATCCTTTGTGTACCTACAAGGGGTGTGCCCCTCAGGGAATATGATAGTCAAATCTAGACTGCAAAAACATGAGCTAGAGAGTAACTGAGGATAGCACCAGCAGCTGTTTGAGGGCATTTAGGTCTAAGAGTAACTGCTTGGATGAATTTATCATAAATATGGAAAAGCTGATCCAGAAAGTTCCCCAACCTCCTTCAAATCTCTTCTTCAGAGAGAACAAGCATTTTCATATTATTTTAACTATCAGAAGACAAATCCTCAGTGTCAGAGTACATCCAGCAGAGAGAGGGTGGTGGGGACTGCCTCCCTGGGGATTATCCCACGGACAATTCCCTGTGCATGTCCTAATCTGAGTAAACACTGGCTGGTTTAGGTGCAATGGGTTGGGATACACAGAACAACCAGCACAGTGGCTCTTAGAAATTCACCTGAAATCAACAATAATAACATAGATGCCACATTAAGAACCCACATTCTCCCAATTAAGGCTTTATAACTTGCAAAAATATTTCCCGTGCTTCTAATTTGGCTGCTTCTCCTCTCCTCCTGAGCTCAGTTTATTTGGTGCCCCAGCCTCCCATCATCGTCGCAGGGATCTTCTCCAGCAAACCAACATCCACAATCTGTCCTTCCTGCCGCCAGCACATCACCACCCAGGTCACCTACAGGCTGGGCAAGCTGTCCTACCTCCTGTGCTCCAGCCTGTGCATGGTTGGGTAAGTTCTCATGGGCACTGTTGCAGATTCAGCACAGCAGAAGGTTAAAAATGAGTAATTAAAGATCAAAGTTCTAGTCAGAGCTTATACAGACAGCTTGCCCTTCTCCATTTGATGAGAAGCCATCCTGTCCTTTCTAGATACAGTCATCATGGCTACAGGGGATGCAAACTTGCTAAATTTAACCCAGTATGTTTCACTTTTCATAAGACAAGCAGAAATTAGTACAACACTGTCTACTTCCCAACTGTAATTTAGAATCAGGCTCAGAAACAGCCTCATGCATAAGACGTCAGAAGCGAAGAAGATTAATTTTTTGGAAGATACTTTAAACATTAATAGACTTGGGAAAGAAGTGGATTCACGCAGTGAAAAGGCAGACAGAACAAGGCAGGGGAAAATCACAGCTGTGGCCAGCAGAAAAGGGAAGGCAGTAACCATTCTGTGTGTGTCCATCTCCCCTTTGGCTCTAGGTGCTGCTTCGGATGCTGCTTTGTCCCCCTCTTCATGAAGATCTTCAAGGATGCAGATCATTACTGCCCATATTGCCAATTTCATATTTACAGATACAAAAGACTATAGAAACAAAGTTTATGCAACCAGATGATGTAAAGTCTCCATTTCCCAAAGGCATAAGATTCTGCACATAAAAGTACTGCTAGGAAACCCACAGGACTATGCTTAGGTTCTGCAGCTCCCTTGCTGGTGAACCCACCTGGTAAACTCCAGTTTACCAACACATGGACTGGCTTTAAAACAGAAAACACTTCAAGACTAATTTGCACTATCATTTAATTTATGCTCTGTTTGATTCGCTGCCCTGTGCTGAGAAGTTTCCAGCTGGTGAGTTCTTCAGCTCCTCTCCAATCTCCCACCCAGCTGGGACACAGACTCCTCTGGACCTCTCAGCCCACCACTAACCAAGGTTTGACACGGATGTTTCAGAGAAGCTCTTACCTTCTCTGCACTGGAACTGACTGGCTGGGAATTCATCTCTCTCTGCTCTTCTCCCCATAGGAGCTACCCCTGCAGGGCTGTGGGTGGTACAGTGTAGCTGATTATTTATTAACAAAACACTAAGTTATGAGACTGTCTTTACTCTGTTATGTACGAGGTAAGAAAATAAACCTGTTATTGTTCACAATACTGGCAAATCTGCTGTCTGTGTTGCTGCCATGCCCCGTTGCACCCAGAGCAGAGATGCAGGTCACTGGGACACCCCCTTTATGTTAACAAGCTACAATCCAAAAGGCAAACACACAAAAAAGAAAAATCAGCAAACACAGCTTGAAAAAAGTCACCACAAGGCCTTTATTTTACCTCCCAGCCTTCTCACTGCAGTGCATCATCCCCCAAAGCAGACTTTACCTTCACACAGAACTTTACAGTCACTTCTCTTCTGCAATCAAATATCTGCAATTACAATGCCCAGGAGGTGCCCAGACCCTTCTCAACACTGACAGCAGCAGCAGCTTATTGCTGGCTGGAAAAATAAACAAAGAGAAGAATCTCATGTAATTCCATGTTATAACATCATGAATACTTTCACACTGGCACATGGATTGCTGAGGGCAGGAGGGATGGGGGGCAGCAGCACCGGGGCTGCTCCCCAACCCTGCTTGGCACCAGGGCTGCACTGCTGGGCACTGAAAGAACTGAAAGAGCTCCTTAAACAAACCCCGGGCTGGTGGTGTGACCAGTGCCCTATCCCTGTGCACTGACCAGTGCCCTGTCCCTGTGCAGAGACCAGTGTCCCTGTCCCTGTGCACTGACCAGTGCCCTGTCCCTGTGCAGTGACCAGTGCCCTGTCCCTGTGCAGTGTCCCTGTCCCTGCAGTGACCAGTGTCTCTGCACTGACCAGTGTCCCTGTCCCTGTCTCTGTGCACTGACCAGTGTCCCTGTCCCTGCAGTGACCAGTGTCCCTGTCCCTGTCCCTGCAGTGACCAGTGTCCCTGTCCCTGTGCACAGACCAGTGTCCCTGTCCCTGCAGTGACCAGTGTCCCTGTCCCTGT
>WBNO01033426.1:1299156-1370804 GCA_013400575.1 Peucedramus taeniatus
CAGGGACACCGGGACAGGAACAGGGGCAGGGACACCGGGACACGGGCAGGGACACCGGGACAGGGACACGGGCAGGGACACCGGGACAGGAACAGGGGCAGGGACACCGGGACAGGAACAGGGGCAGGGACACCGGGACAGGGACACGGGCAGGGACACCGGGACAGGGACAGGGTCAGGGACACCGGGCAGAGTCCAGGTCAGAGCCCCCAGCAGCTCCTCCGGTGGCTGCACAGCGACACAGCCAGGGCAAGTCCTGGCTGTTGGGCACCGAGGGGTTGAAGGCGGCCATAGAACCGAGCTCCAGGAACGGCGCTGTCACCCCAAGCCAGCTGTCACAGCCCGCACCACAAACTGCCCCAGTTCCGCTAAGCTACGCTGGGCACATGCACCGATTTTTACTTCAGCACCTACACCACTGCAGCCTTTAGACCACAAAAACCGCAGTCTTCAGACTGTGAAACGTGAAAAAACGTATTCAATACATGTAAAAACTGTTTAACAAGCATTTTCCCAGTCCCACATGAAACCCAGAGCCAACACTCCCCAGCCTCCTCACCACCCAGGCATTCCCCGAGCAGCTGCCCCAGCTTTCCCTCCTCTGTACCAAGGGCAGTGACTGTCCCCTCCCAGCCACCCAACCTACTGTGACCTAACGGAATACAAACCCACAAGGATGAAAGGCAGCCACACAGATGGCAGCACAACAGGTTTTACCAATTCACACATTTTTTTAGGATAAGATTTTTGTCTATTTTAAAATCTGGCTGTGAAACCACAAGTGTTGCTGTTAATTAGTGGTAAATAATGCAGTAAGTCAGTGACATTAATCAGGAAAGGTGCAAAACCCAAATCCACACAGCAAAGAAATTATATAAATATATGGCTTGAGATGTGCAAGAGGTATTTAACAGAAGTAGTTAGGACATTTTTACACCACTATTTACAGGTACAATAGTTTTTACACAACTACTTAATAAAAATAAAGGCTTCCAGCTGTGACAAATTTGATTTCCTGCTATGCTTGGTATACAGCTAACTTCACCTGGGGCAGAAATTAAATAGAATACAGATTTGGAGCCAGATTAGGACATACCACATGTGAACATTTCCCCCTTTTTCTGACCCCAAAGACTAGGCAGGTTTAACAGCCAGCAAATACATGACACTTGCTGCTCTCACAACAAACAGCGACACTCTCCACCTCAGTGTTTCAGGAAAAACAAGGGCTTAAAATGTGGACACCGACATACAAGTCAGAATTTACCTTCCGGTCAGCACACCTTATATTATAAATGCCATTACTGACACACAATTTGGCTGAATTTTGTAAACTTCATCTACTTGATCTAACCAAAATCTCGCTGAGTTCCGAGTGACCCAAGAGCTGTAATTCCCACTCCTCTCCAAAACAAAGAGCCGAGACACCGATGCAGCGTTTACCCTGGGCTATTTTATTTACAATATGTACAGTTCCTACAGAAAACGATTTCTCACAGAGGATATCAAACAGCAACCCCCCAGCGTGGCTCCGATGTGGGCGCTGCCGCCTGCAGCCAGCGCAGCGCCCGCGGCCGGGCGGGCCGAGCTCCGAGCCGCTTGGGGACGCTGGCACGGGGACGCTGGCACGGGGACGCTGGCACGGGGACGCTGGCACGGGGACGCTGGCACGGGGACGCTGGAGGAGCTCCGGAGGGCAGCAGCTGAGGTAGATCCGGGATGCGGGAGGCACTCGCTCTGCTCGTCCTGCGGGGAGGCCGCGGCCGGGCCCGGCGCGTCCTGCGCAGCACGGCCTGGTCGGGTCGCTGTGCCAGCCTGGGCGGCTGAAGGGGCTGGGGCTGGCTGTCGCTCTCTAGTCAGCAACTATCACTGGTGTGATCTGCTCAGATTTCACAGAATGCTTTGGACTCCTTTAGGATAAAAGGCACTATGTAAATCTACAGGAACCACGCTCTATTTTTGTAGGGAGAATTCGGATGGGCCGTTAACAACATGTTGCTCTGATGCTGTGTACCGTGAAATTACATCCTTATTGCTTAACACTTATATTACCATTACCTTAATTTAATGCATTCACTGTCTATTATCCAGATAATTCCAAAATCTAAATAAAGAAATGGAAAGCATGGCCATTTTGAAGACTGCATTCTTGTAAATTCTTTTTAATGAACCAAACAAACATACTGCACCTGAGAAACCCTCCTATCCTCCTCTTCATAGGTGTTTCCACATTTCAGTGACAAGTTACTTGTGCTCCAAAACATTTTTTTTCCCAGAAAATCCTTCAGTAATTGAAAACTGCATATGGAATGCCTCAAAGCATGGATTCCACCAAACTAGTGTGGGAACAGCACAAATACTGAAGCACATAAAATCCAGTTATCTAAAACCCAAAAGGCACCCAAAATCTACTGTTAGTGGCTTTTTCTTCTGAAATAGGAAGGATTTTGTTTCTTAAGATAGTCCCTAAAAGCTGCCACCATCCCATAAATTAATGTGAAAACTTAGTGACATTTAGATACAAACTCAATTTTATATCAGTCTAAACAACACTAAATATAATCTGGGCTTTCTACTGCTGACCAGAGAGCCTGATTTACAGGAACAGTTTGGAAACAAATCCTGACATTTACTGAAAGCCTGTAGAGACAATCCAAGTACCAGTAAAAACACCCCTGGGATGGTGCAATTCTCACCAGCCTGATGAAAATGCAAAGCAAAGGAAAGCTTTCTCACTTAAGGCATGCCAGTTAAGCACTTCCCTCTATGCTAACCTACACACACAGACAGCAAAACAAAAGTAAACAACTAGTTTGCCTTGACTGGAAATAAGAGACAGTTAAAAGCACTGCAGGATACAAACTAAAAAGAGAATCAAACATTCCTAGAACTCGCACCTTCTGTTTTGGTTATGAATACAGGGAACACATTACGGAGGGAATCTATTACTCTATGAAGAGACCTTACCTTTAGAGACTGCAGATTTCACTTTACACCATTTATAATATTAGACTTGAGAATCTGGACCACAAAATTTTGTACAGGCAGGCAGAGTCCAGTCTACCACAAAGACTCTACTACAAGCTTTACAAACAAACTAGTAAAATAATTTTTCCATTTGTCGTTTTTGTACATGGCTCCTTTCCTGGAAAACCTTTTATTTTTTAAGCTCAAATGTGACTAGTTAGGATGTAAAAAAACCAAACCCCACAAAAACCTCCAAACCTCAAAACTATTAAACAGAAACCCCCACAAAGTTTCCCCAAAACAACCAATGAGGATTATACAATTGTCAACACTTAAGGAAAAAGAAAATCACACCTTTAGCAAAATCTCATGAATGAAAATGTTTCCCAAAACTCTACTTCCAAGGAGAGGAGAAATCTTCTTCAATGTCCATGTCATCACTCATCGAAAAAAATTTTATAGAAAATTTTATTCAACATACAACATTTTCCAGCAAAAAAAGGCAATATACAGGAAGAGGAGTTGTACACTGCGGCTACAGAAACAAAATAAAATACTGGAAAAGAATGTAAAATTAAGTGTGAATTGCTGATTCTATCTTTACTGCACTCAAAACTAGACACGCGGCTGGCATTAGCTCCAAAGAAAAGGAAGCAGTCTGGGGACTGAAATAAAACTACACACAATGAATATCAACATCAGTGAAATTCACTTGCAGACTCACCCAATAAAATTAACCTCCAAGTGTTAAATTGTACATGTTCATTCATTAAATATACAATTGCTTTTTTCAGTTTTTTTCTTCTTTTTTCGTTTTTTTTTCCTCCTTTTTTATACAAAGTCAACAGCTTACTAAACACTAGTGAGCATGCCCTCTGTGCTAAAAGGCTAGTTCTTGTGTTTTCCCCATCTCTTCCCATGGTAACTAAATTAATGATATTTATAATCTTTTCACTTGCTTTTGCCAACTTTTGAGTGTCATTCTATTTGCCGGAAGATGGCATAATCAATCTCAACGGTATTTCTCAATGGTTGGAAATTTCATAAAAAGACCCAAATATCTCTTTTTAGGACTCGGGGCATCCACTTGGTAAAACGGGATGCAAAGTATTGACTAAATTAAATGAAAACTAGTTTATTAAAAAAGATTCTATGAAGCTGGAGGAGACAAAAATCCCGAATAAGTGCCAACAATGTACACAATAAAGTAGAGATTGCTATTTATTGATGATGTGAGTTTTTCTTTTGCATTTACAAATGCACAAAAATGTCATTTAAAGTATAACTGAAGGAAATAAATCTGATGTGAGTCTAAACATAAGACTTACTAGCTGCAGTGATGGTGAACACCACATGGGAAGGGCAGCCAGTCAGCTTATGCCATCTATAAACGTACTACAGACAAATAATTTTGCCAATGTCAACTGTTCTACTAAACTCTTCCCTCATTATGCTGACAATTGCCTTGCATTACGTTTACCATAAAATAACTCTCATTGGCATCCAAGCTTTTATAAAAACACCTTCATTTTGCTCAAAAAGGGCAGTCAATAGATACAGAGAAGCCAAACTGAACAGCCTCAACAAAATAAAATTAACATCAGCAGCAAATCCTCTTGCTGAAGACTTCAGATATAGTGCACGTGTACCAAAGTTCTACAGTTGTTAAAAAGGTGCACACACACACTTATTTTTGTCCCTTGCCTTGACAATCTGGTTAAGTAAGTCAGTTATGGATTTTAATAGCTTTTTCAAGGTAAGTGTAGCGACTTCTCTTTGGGGCTTTATTGAAATGGTCAAGCCCTAGCCATGGCCTTGGATGAGACATGTTGCCTAGAAAAGAAAAGAGAAAAAAACATAATGAAGTTCCAAAACTAAATTGGAAAAATGTTTCCATTACACAAACTACTCCTGTGTGCCCTGCCCACAGTGCTCTGGGTATCACAGGGAGGGCAGAGGAGTCAGAGCAGCCCCACAGCCAGTAGGGCAGGGCTTCCTGGCAACAGCACATTCCACAGCTCCCTCTGCAGCAGGTACCTGCTTTTTCTCTTCTTCAGTCACCTACAGGACTTTACAGCTGTGAAGGGTGTGCTAAAGCAAGATAACCACTGTTACAACCCATGGCCAGAGGCACATCACAGTATCAGCTTTCACCAAAGTGCTGAGCCTGTTTCAAACAGGGAGGATCTGCCATTGAAACATGACAACAAACAGTATTTGCCATCATCTCTGCTATTCTTATCACTTGGTTTAAGTGGGAATATCTGTTTAATTAATGAAAAATGCAAATAATGCTATTTAAGAAATCATGAAACTGATCCTCCTCTTTATTTTCTAAGAAAAAACCCTAGTCACTTAGACTGCAAAGAAAATATACAGTTTTTTTTTCATTTGTTCAACCCAATATTATTTATTCTACTGCTCATTTTCATGGAAAACCACAATCCACATACTTCTTGCAAATGGGAGAAATTCTCTTTTAAGGTGCTCTCAATGCAGAGCATTCCATGTTCTTTGAAGTGGAATGATAGAGGCAGAAAATAAAGAGGCCCCCAGCAAGGAAAGTACATTTCTACATTCAAAGCCATCAGCTGCAACCACTAAAGCATAAAACACATGACCTTGTTGGTTGCCTGCATCTGCATTTTGTGATATGTTTTCTTCAATCAAAATTATTTTGGTTTTTTTTTCTTGTTTGACATAATGGTCAATATCAAATTAAAAGAGAACTGCCAATCTTAGTGGGAGAATTTGAATGTTTCTGAAGAAAGAAATTAGATCCATGGTTGGTGCCAGCACAGTCATGGCTATAGTTAGTGTACCTTGGAAAAAGCAGAGGGACACTACTGACATCAACTATGCCAATCAAACTGGACAATGCCACAGCTTTGGGCACTTTGGTTCCATCAGTCCTGTGTGTGTTAAAATCTGGCATTTATAGAAATTAATTCTATCAAAGAATATTCTATCACAGGGGTGAATTCCACGAACTCTCAAATTAAAACCTTCTGCTCTCACATTCCCTACAATTCCTACAGACAGTTCAAGTTCTCCCTTTTCCACATTCTGACACATCCTGTGCCTTTGTCCTGGTCACCTGGTTAATTTTTCAAGCTGTTTTGGCACCACTGGCTCTGCCTTGCTCACCAAGCCCAGTGCTTCATTCTAGACTATTGCCTTTCCCTCCCTGACTCAAAAAGGATGGCTCCCAGAATAAAATCAGGACTCTGCCTGCTCTGACCACACCAGAGAGAGTTTATCTGTCTGTGGAGAAATGTCCACCTCTAAGCTGACCATCTGAGACCCTTCACAAGCAGTGCACAGAGAGGTCCTGCAGTGACACACTCCTGGGCTCTGGGGTGACTTGTGCAGCTGCAGGCACTCACAGCTCTGGCAAGCCACGAGCCTGCCTGTGCTACACAGACAACAAAAGGACTGTTTGCTACTCCTGCAAGTGCCCAGTAACAACACAGCTCTAACTCTCTGCAGGTTTTGAAATAAATGGACACTGACAGGATTTCTTTACAGATGTTACATCAATCCAGAGCACAGCTGGGGAAAACTGGAGAAAGCTCGACCCTAGCAAAACCTATCAATAAAAAACAAAATTCCTGTCAGAAAAATAGAACTGCAGCGAGTCAGTGCAACTCACAGAGAGGAACACTCAGCTAAACTGGGAGAAGACACCCCAATGAATTCAAGTGTTTCAATGGATCCTTGACTGTGGATCCAAAGGTGCCACTCCCAAACAGAACTCTCCAAAGAGGAAAAAGAGATTTGGATTTAGAAGCGCTGGTGCAGGCTGCCCAGAGGAGGTGCAGCTGTCCCACCCCTGAAAGTGTCCAAGGCCAGGTTTGATGGGGCCCTGCATGACTGGTCTGGTGTGTGGCATCCATGGCAGCAGGGTGGAATGGGACAGTCTTTAAAGGAACCTCCCAGCCCAACCCATTCTATGGCTATGAAAACACTCCTGTGGTGGAACTCCTGAAGGATTAACCTGGTTTCTCTCATGTGTAAATGTCTAAGAAAATAGAGGTTTAAATGTCAGTCAAGTAAACAACAGCCCACCCAGAGACAAATTCAGAATGGAGCTGCATTTGTACCTTGGTGAATCATTTCTTAGGGGAAAAAAAATCTAAACAGCATCTAATTGACATATTTAATGTTCTTGTTAGAATCTTCAGATTCAGTCATGATATCAAGAATAAACAAGAGTTATCTTTTCACAAGACTCAGACATCCAAGGGGGTAGATGGACAATAAAGACAAGGTGCAACTGATGCTGAAAAGGCTGTTATACTGACACTGGACCCATTTGGTCACTCACACGCAATCTTTTAACTCAAAAGGAAACAGATTATTTATCTCTATGCCTATAAAATACATATTCTTGGACTAACACATTCATGTAACACTGCTCAGTGTGCACACAGGTGTACATAAATACTTGCTATATCTATATCACTATATCTAATGTATGTCATGTAAAAGGAACAAACTCCTTCTGCATCCTGAGTTAAGGATGGACACATTGTAACAATTGGCAGAGCAACTTCAGCAGGCCAAAAGAAAAGTGAGGTTGTCTAATAACTTACCAGGTTGGGACTCAAAATCTTTCAAGTTCACTTCATACTCATCTTCGTTGAGATACTGGTGTCGGCCCATCATTACAATGGCAAATTTAAACTATGCAAAGAAAAAAAACCACAAAAACCAAGTGGTAGGATACAACATTAAAACTAAGTCTTCAAGCCTAAGTTCCAGTGTAATTTGAAGCTGGTTATAAGTAGTATTCTTCAGGGGTTGAAAAAAGCCAGTCCTGGGTAATGGGACAAAATAAATGCTTGGGAAATCATGAACCCACATCCTGGAATATTGTATCCAGCTTCAAGCCCTCCAGGGAAAAAGACAGGGCAACAAACTGCAGCAAGTGCAGCAACAGTCCAGTGAGACTGTGAGAGGACTGGGGGGGAACCTGGCATTCAGGAACCTCTGGGAAATGGGTTCTGCTTAGCCCAGAGAAGAAAAGGCTAACAGGGTATCAATAGTTTTCCACCAACTGAAGGATGGTGCACAGGAGCAGGCTCTTCTCAAAAAACTGCACAGAGGTGACCTCCACAAGTTGCAAAATGAAACATTCTGATTACGTGCAAGGAAAGCAAAACCTTCCCAGTGATAGTGAAAATCAGTGTCCAGAACAGGGCAGAATTCCCACCCTTGGGAATTTACAAATTGCAACTAAAAAACCCTGCACAGCCTGAGTCACATTCTGCTCTGAACAGGAACGTGATGTGGGGGTGACTACTAAAGGTCCCACACCAGGTCCCAGCTTTTCTGGGTTACTTCAATGTTTTACAGAATCTCTCTCTTGCTGCAGTACAGAAATACTGATCCTACCTACCCTAACTAATTAGTCCTAGAAAAACCATTATTTCAGTCAAGCAGCTATTCTATCACACAAAATCTACACTTATCCCAAGTCTGTGGTGTTTCAACCTACCACAACAAACTCATTTAGGGTTTACAGTCAGTAATAAAATCTCTCACAATTTGAAATTACCTTTTCAAATTCTTTTTCTTGTATGTCCAGCATTGTCTGAATCCGCTTCATAACCTCTCTGAAGTGTTCACCCTAATAATTACAACAAAATTTTTAATGTCAAAAAAATCTAGGGAAAAAAATAGAAGCTGTTAGTATTTCCTTCTTTAAGCTTCATTGAAAAATATTGCCTCAATGTCTCTGTTATTTACATTATTACACAAACGTCAATATCACTCTCTACAATACAGAACAACAGCAGGCAACTTGCTCTACATTCAGGAATTTTAAGTCTTATTGATTCATCATCATTATGCAAACTGCTCCATAAATTGGTCAGGCACTGCCACTGATACATCCAAGTCAGGTTAAAGTTAAGTAGCAATATTAGAAAATTAGCAGCAAAATAGGAATTTGTAAAAAAAACCCCATATTCTTGCTACGCTTGTTGCTACTTTTTGTAGTATGTTGCTGCTCCCTGTCTATGTAAAGTGCCCAAAAAAGTGACAGATACTGTAAACTTAAAGATGAATAATATATATTAACTGTCATAACAAGGAAATGCAGAACAACAAGTTTCCACCAAAAATAACCACACAGGTTTTACTCTTTGATCAAAAATATGGAAATTAGTAAAATTATAATTTTAGAGTTCTAGAGGTAGAGAGATATGGATGTATTTCTCATTCCTAAATTTTTAAAGTAGGTAATTTTCACACAAAGTAACATACATGAACCAGAAAAAGCTTAGAAGCAAATGGCTAACTGCTCCCAGAAATACACTTTGATATTAAGAGAATCAGGGTGACATTCAACTGGAGCAGCACCACAGGAAAAACTTGAGAATTTAAATTAAGCTTTCAAAATTAGCTTTTGTTCTTGTACCAACTTTCAGCCCTAGAAGATAAAGCACATCAAATTAGAGAAGGGATGAAATGCAAAGTCATCTCAGAAAGTGACGGAGAAAGCAACCCCATTTTCCATAATCATGTCTCAGTGTGAGCAACCATGGCAGGGCCACTTTTGCCAACAACTCTGCACTGCAGTTACTCAAGTGCTGTTGGAAATAGGGTTCTGGTTTGTTGGGGAATTCTGCAGAGGGCAGGGAATGACAGCTGCTGCTAAGTGACAGCTTTCTAGGTGCTGCACAGGCTCACTGAAACACTGAACAACCTGGATATGGAAAAGGACATGAGCTGGGAAATGATTTAACCATAAAAAGGCACAGATGGGGCAGAGCCTTTGATACAAGAGCAGTATTTTCCTACACACTTCTTACATTAATGCATTTCTTCAACAGTACTTAAAGAAAACACCATTAGTGTAATCCCACAGGGAGAAAAAGGGAGGCATACTGTACCTGGTGTATCCTCAGCAAGAATGGAATTCCAAACGTCCCGAAAACCTCTTTGTGGAAATGTGCCACTGTGATTAGCATCTCATTTTCTTTATCTATATCTACCTGGTCCAGAGGAATTTCCTAGATCCAGACAGAGAATTGTGACTCAAATCAGTTAAACTTCCACAAAAAGAAACTAATGTTTTGAAGTTATTTTTCTAATTATTAAGAAACTGAAAGCATAATTGATGTACTGTCACTGATTTCAAACAATTCTATTAAAAAACAATTAAAAGAGCCATGTTGTTTGACAGAGTCTTTTACCAAAGTCCCTCAGCCCTGGCATGACAGCACTTCAGCTTCCCCTACTCAGGAAATATTCTCCTGGCTTCCCTGAATGGCTTTTCTGACAAGAAATCTTCTATCAGTGCAGAACTAGCTGACAGTAACACAGGCCTCTTGCCAGCTCCTCATTACAGTTCACACTGGAAACTTTTTTTTTCATTTCTGATCTTTGAGGCAAGTTAGCAGATCTAAATAATGAGATGTTTAGAAAAAAAAAATCACATGTTAAGTATCAAATTAGCTTAAAGAACCTCAAGTGTAACAGAAAAGGAAACAAAACCTTCTAGAATATTAGAGTACAAAAGTGGGTTCTAAGCATAAACATTTCTATCATGAACTCTCAAACAAACCTTGGAATTACTGCCAAGACATTAAATGTCCTTTGGACAGACTCTTGCAAAGTGTTCACGTAGTGTTATAAAAACAAATGTAAAAATGAAATAATGAAACCATTATAGGGAAGCAGATGGAACAAAGGATGATCTTGTTAAAAACATTATCTTTGAAAATACATACAATACTATCCTGTAATCTTAATATAAACACCACAGTATTTGAAGATCAGCACCCAGAAAAAGAAAATTACCAGCTGAAAGAGCTTCCTCTCTCCAAGTCAGGTTTTAAAGCTTCTCCAAGACAAGCACAACTTACCTCTATTCGAAACGTTCGACTTGTTGCAGGTGACAAACACTCTAGCAGCTCATCCTCCTGATGGACACCGATTATTTTGTAACTTACAATTTCTAGCAGCCTTAAAGATAAATAGGAAAAGCATTTTCAAAAAGTGAATTTAAAAAAAAAAAATCAATGCAACATTTATTTCTCAAATCTTGAGAGAGATCAGTGCAGAATGTAAACTGATGCTGCTGTTCTATTTATGAAATTGTAACTTCAATCTTTAGTAAAAATTAAGCAGTAAAGCCTTAAGAGGTTAAATTATTTCTGGGTCATGGCAAAAAGCCAGGATGTGCCATTACAAAATATAGGTTTCTAGTGGAGATTATTTTATATATCCTCTTTAAATGACCTCACTTTTAACCCCTGTAACTCCTGAGAACTAAATAGCATGAAATGCTTGGGTTTTAAGCAATTAGTAAGTCATGACTAACAAATTCAATTGATGAAACTCAGGGATGTAACTTTATTAAACACAAAATAAATAAATAAATAAATAACTGTGTAAAAATTATATTTATAGCTAAGAAGAACCCTTAACAAGTGGCAATCTGGAAGCTTTTAACACAATATTACATTTCACCTGTCAATAATGGTTTCTACAGTATTTTAAGTTCTACAGATACTTTGCTGCATAAAATTTACATGATCACATAGAAGAAATCATAGTCTTCCAGCTTTACCTTAATTTCCCTGAACCTTTTTCAGAGAGTTCTACAACTTTTTTACATTCTTCTAACAGGTCCCGCACACACCCATGCTTATCAGGATATACTGTTATTTCCTGCAATTTGAAACACAAAAGTCATTAGAAATCTGAAAATGTAGACAACCACATTAAAGCACAGAACACACCAGACAGCTCCCCTTAACTACTCATCTTGAAAAGATAACTCAAGTCAACACCTATGTCATCTTCAAAGTTTTTCGTAACAGATCTTACTTTTTTTTTTTAATTTTTGTGCTCTTTGGGATTTTTTGGCTGTTATTTTGTTAGATTTTTTTTAAGATCATGTACAACTTTGTTCTGTGTTCCTCAGGGTCAGACCCATAACCACAGCCATACCAGCTCCGACACAGAAATGACAGCAAGTGTGTAACGGCTTCACTCACCTCTTCCCTAAACTGGCTATTTAGCCATATGCATTTAAAACTCCTTCTGTTTTCAAAATCAGTTATCTTCATTTTGAGCTTAAGAAAGAAAAGAAAAACACTTTAGGCATACTTTGAATAGGGCAGAATTATTTTTTATAACTCACCCCAATAAAAAGAAAAGACTCTTACCTGTTGATAGTAGAGTTTTTTCGGTTGCCTAGGCTTGAAGAACTGAAGAAGATCTCTTAAAGTACCTTCATAATTATGTCTAAGAGGATTACCAGGGCCATCCCTATAACTACACAAGGAAAGAAAACATGTTCTTAAAATCCATCTCTTCAAAATCCATTACTGCTCAGGAAATTGAAGCACCAAGAACACTTTTATTACTGGCTTCCAGTTTCACGTAATTGCTAACACAGCCTAAGCAGCACAACACACAGAACTTTAGGGATTTTTAAACACAGCTGGGCTGTGGGAACAGAAAACCATTCAAGGTGTGTGTTAACTCTCCTGGATGTTTACAAGCTCACAGTCAGTGCTGCAGACTGGCAGACCTACATTCCTCTGAAATTACTGGCATAGCAGCACATACTTTAGATTGTGAAAGGTTAATTTGTGGAGCCATATGACACAGCAAATTCCACAGTGACCACAACACTGGAAACTACAAAGAGCTACTCAAATTCTCATTGATGATGAAGGGAGATAGCCTCAGGTAACTAAAGAACATCCAGACTTCCATGAATACAGGGAGCTCTAGGTTTTGTGTGTGCATTATTCCTGAAGCACATACACAGAGCTATAATACACTATTTTCTGCTCTAGTTTTATACAGATTCAAATCCAGTTTTACACGAACATGTGTAAAATCACCACTTTAACCAGAAATATCCCTCTGAGCACCTGAGAACTTGTTAGATTGTTGTCATCTTCATAAAACCTCATTTGCAGACTTTGAGGGAGGAGGGGGGAATTCAGTGAAGTAACTCCTGCACTTAAACTTATAAAATCAGCAGAAATACTGCTTTTATGTGCACTTGTTTCTGCTCTCCTCCATTCTAGAAACCTGTATTCACTGAAACAGCACTTGCATTAGCTTAGCAATTTATCCCACAGCATCAGGCTTTGAAGTAATTAATGATTTTTTAAATGACATTTACTAGAACTCTTCTAAAACATGCAATTCTTTGAGGCTCTAGAGACAGACATTGCAATACTTCAACTGTCAAAGCAACCTGCTGTGCTTGCCAGAAAGGTAACATCTTACTGGTAGAGAATTAGTTAATGACCTGGAAAAGGCTAATTTTTGAGAAACAACTTAGACACAGAATACTAAGGAATTTTCTTACCCTTGGGACTTGAAAAATTGTAATAGCATTGGATCCGTGTTAAGTCTCTGAGCGACTGTCTTTGCAACCTGAAAATAAATTTTTGGTAAGTTCTGAATTGTTTCACACAGTTATGACATTGCTCTACAATCATACAGTCATTCAATCCATGACAGGAACATTATGCTACTGGAATTCTGAGAGAACCCACTATGCCTACCTCCCCAAGGCTAAATAAACTAGTATTGTTAGCTTCTGAACAGTTGACACAGAATAAGATATTCTAAGAAAAAAAAAAAAAAAAAAGAAAAAAGTGCTTTATTACAGTACGTTACTGTTGTCAAAAGGCCACTAAATCCACAACAATTGCTCCATTCTTATTTTGCTTGTTTTTGTTGTTTGGTTGCTTTTTGATGGGTTTTTTTTCATTTTTTTTAAATTATAGCATTAGGGAAACAAATAAGACTTGCTCTGAAGATTCCCACTCCTTTAATTGACTCCAAGTAAGTTAGCTTGCTGAGTAATAACACCACATTATTCCCATGAGTAGACTTTACATCACTGCCTCACAAAAGGCAGGGGCATTCTGGTTTTGCCTTACCAAAAAACCTCAAACAATACAGCCCTTACACTTCAAGTGAAAAAAAAGTAGGAGAGCAATTGGCCTAAAAACAGATTATGAGAACAGTATAGCAAAACTCATCCCTGACTTTTCCTGTGTATGCAGATGCTCAAAGTTTCTGCCTTTGGGGACAGAAAATAAAACTATCTGGTTTAAAGTGATTTTTTTTTTTGACATTGACAAAAGCAACTGCAGGAGAACTGCAGGGAGTCAAATCTACTCAGGCTCTTAATCGATCAGACCAACTTTATTTCAGTTTTTTTCTTATGTTTCCATGTCCAGTTTTCCTCATCTAAACACACCAACCCATCTATTATCAACACAACAGGTTTGATCTGTTAGTGTCACTGAGCATTAAACCTCACTGTGTGAAGAAAGCAATACAGCTTGATCTACAAAATAAATATTGTTGTTGATATTACAGGCACAAAATAGGTAATGACTAGATTCCCAAGGTATTTTCCTTTTAGTGGCAAAATAAGTGGAGTAAGTTTTACATATGACTTTGAAAGCAAATGCATAATTTCATGAGAATATCATTTCCCTAGAGCAGAACGGTCTACCAAGAAAGAACCCAATTATCAAATAACTTGTTACTAATAAAACTGGGGGGGTTTACAGTATTTTTTTCTCAGAAGTCTCAGTGGTTTCCTTAAATTTTTCATTTAAAATGAAATGTACACAATGCAAAAAATGTATACGGACAGTTTAAGAACTCTTCTGAAAGTACGTATGATGCATTTATGAACTAGTGCAAAAGTTACTTTCCAAACAAGGAAACAAAAGAGAAACAGGACACATGCCTGAAAGTAATTCATCCTATTGGATAAAGTAACAACAAAGCCTGGGTCATTTGGGATGGTTTTGTCACAGAAAATGACATCCACACGGTGATAGAGGTCTCGGAAGTACTCCTTAGCTGTTGGGAGCTCACTGTTATCATTTTCTGGGTCATCCCTACAAGAGCAAACAAATGATGATACCATTACACATCACACTGTTACACACACAGGCAGTTGGGGCTTTAAAAACATGTTCTACAGTAAGTCAGCAAGAGTGGAGAGATACAGAGATGAAGTTTAGAAACCTTTTGCGAGAGCCACCACGGGCACACAGTAGGACTGGTGCAGTCAGCAGTGACCCAGAGCCCGGCGTGCAGAGCCCGGCACCCTCGCCTGCTGTGCTGCTCCCCTGGCAGCCTGGCCCTGCTGGGCTCCTGTGGGTTCACAGCACCAGTGCAGCAGGAGCTGTCCCTCCCTCCCACCCTGGCACATCCCTGTGTGTCTGTACTAATGCTGCACAGCTTTCCACGAACCCCTGTATCAATCGCTTTGCACAGAGGCCGGATGGACAGCATTCCTTGGCACAGAGAGGCAGAACAGTGGGCACAGGGGCTGGTTTGGGTCACTCCTGACTGGTACCCCAACTTCTCTGCAGAGAAATAGCACCAGGGTACAAGCTGTGCACTTACCCAGGAGTCAGCAGCCAGCCAAGGGTGCATAACACCAACTGGGTCAACTGGGAATGCGAGTTCCAAGGCATGACATGAGAAATACATTCATCTCACATAATCTGGGGTAAGAGTGCTGAAGATAGACTAGCTGGCTTCCACCCACTGTCAGCCCATGGAGAGAAACAGAGCAACACAGTTGGGTGTGACCATCAGGAGTGAGAGCATAGAAATGCTGATTTATAGCCCTGCCAAGCTTATGAAAGATCCCTTTATTGGATACAAGATGCAGGAGCTCCCCTTTTGCCTTGGAGAAATCTCCAGCTGAAGCACCAGTACATGAGTGGCACGTGCTCAGGCAAACTAGGAGCATCTCATCACTGCAGACCAGTAAGGACCTGACTGTGAGCACAAGGGAGAAGCAAAAAGGGAAAGCAGTTCAGTGTAGTTCTGGGCTGAAAGAGCTCCAAGAGCCTTGTCCAGTGGCCATGGTATCTGAAATGCTGGAAGGCTCTTCGGTGTCTGCGTTACAGTGGCTCCAGTACAAAGCTGCACAAATCAGATGCACTGCTGAACACATTCTGGTAATATTATGGGCTATTTTAGGTTATTGGTTTTCTAAACTAGAAGGACACCTTTTACTTAAGTAATGTGGCATATGATACTCAAATACCACTGATATTTGCTCATTTCCCCTTTGAATAAACAAATGAGAACTGCAGAGAACACATCTACTATTGGAATGTAATACTTAGCTCTTGATAAAAAAAGCTTAAAGGAAGTTCAGCTTTCAAAGTGAACCAGGTGATATAATTCCAATAAGGTGCCCCCTTAAAATACATACTTCTGAAATACTATGATGTCACCATCCATGAGTTCATCGAGAGCTTTATCAAGAGATACATCATAGTCTTGAATCCTTTCTGTTAAATTGGGTTTAACTTCCTGCAATAAAGAACAAAAATTATTGATCAAAGAATAAAAGACAAAAATAAAGGTTACAAATACAAGTCACAAGAGTAAAGAAATCATCAGATAAGGTAACCCATACATTCTTTCAACTGAAACAAGTGATTAGATATGTATCTATACAAATCCAATGCATGTATTATTAAATATCTATATGCATATTACATATTTATGCTTGCAGGCTGGCCTCTGGGCTGACCCAGGGATAGAAGCACCTGTGTAAACAAACTGGAATGACACTGTAACCCTGACCTGCCCAGAACAAGGAGTACAGCTTTGCTTTTTAGGATGGTCGTGTGTGTGCTGCCCTGGAACCACCAGAGAGAGCAGCAGGACTGCTACCAGAAATTGCAACAAAAACCCAATTCCTTTTTCTTACTCTAGCAAGGACATTGCCTTGGCAAGATCTGCATCATCAGCACTCAATAAAAGTAGCAGTTAGGAAGATTCACTGCTTGTGTATTTGGGCAGAATCAGCATAGCAGACTAACGATTTTGCTTTACTGACTTTGGCTTGGGAAAGGAAGGAGAAGATGCAACATTTTCTCAACTTCACTAAGGTGGGCACTGAAAACATGATGGCCAATAATGTCAGCAGCATTCGATCCTCTAACTCAGCAACACAGGTTTAGCACAACAAAGCTGCTCATATAGGACCCTCATGGGAATTTTTTTTTTGTTTTAAAGCTTTACACTTTTATCTGATTAATATAAAATCTGTTTTCAAGTTTTGAAAACAGATTTTATATTAAAATATAAATTTTAATATAAAATTAAATATTTTAATACTGCTGCTACTCTTTTGCAGCACTGTAGACTTCAAAGTTACAGATTACAGTGCTGATAATTTATAAATTACCATTGTTATGAGCAACTTCTTAAAATTAATAAATCTTTCTTTTTCTTTACAGCATGCAGAAGACAAAAAAGTTACAAAAAGTCTATCAATCCAAACCTCATAGAGGATAAGGTTAGTTTCTTGTGGAAATCCTGCTCTCTCACACATAACTGGAAGCAAGTCACCTGTTGGAGAAAAAAAAAAGGAATGTGAAACTAATTACTAATGAGACCATCCACAGAAAGGAAAGAATCTCTTTCTTTACCCTGGGTAGATGGTTCTACAATGCCTAAGAAGGAGAGCCCTCCACACTTAAGTTTCCCTTGCTGGCATTCAACCAGACACACATTTATGGTCTCTTTCCAGTTCATCTGAACAACAAAAATACATGCAAATTCATTGAAAATCCAAGAGATTAATTAACACTCCTCCTTCCCCAGAAAAATGGTTAAGAATTTTACAAAAAAAAAAAACCACAGCTAAAATAAGTTAACAAAATGAAACATTCAAAATGAAAAACTAAAATATTTTTAGTGAGTGGGTATTTATTGAATTCCTTAAATGGACCCATATGAAAATCAAGGCTCACACACAATTCAGGCTGAGCAGCTGCTCAGACTGCCATAGTGGAATGTTGCAGAAGAGTTACTCGAAAAGCTATTGGGAGTAAAGTAGTCCCAAAGCTTTACACCAGGTCTGAAACAGCTGTAGCACCTGGTGAGTACAGTAACAATGAACTGACCACCTGTGGGGTTTTGAGGCTCAGACCTGCAGAAAATATCACTGACACCACATGGGGAAGAAAACTCAGGTGCTAGGTGAAATAAGAATTTGCTTCTGCGAACCTTTGGTTTCAGTGATGGAACTATTATTAAAGGAAAAGCATCTGCAATCTACTTTAAAGAACTTCAATGATTACAATGAAATTGAAATTCAGAACTCACGTATTTTACAGGATATAGGGGTGTAGATATGTCCACAATAATTCAAACTCCGAGTTTTCGGATCATACATCTTCAAAAACAACATTACATCATCTACAAATTAAAAAACAAGGTTTAATTTTAAGTAAGGCTTGGGGAGGGGGAAGGAGATCACCTAGATGTTTTTATTTACACAGTAACGAATACATGTCTTTGATTTATTACTTCAGTGTCCTTAAAATATAGAGAGAAATTTATTCAGTGAGTCTAAAAACATGCAAAGCGTGCCTTCCACTTTAAGAGAAATGAAGAAAAAACTGCATAAGAAAAACTAATTTCAGCAGAAATTTTAGTAGTTTGATGGATACATCAATGACATAATTGAAAAAGGGATTGCACAGCGTTTTTGGAGATACACCCAAAATGAAAGCATTTTGTATTTTAGAAATGTTTAGCCCATATGCTTACGATCTTTATCAAATTTGGGTAATGTTGCTCCAGTAGCAGCCATCTCTGGATCTACTGTTTCCAAAAATATTGTCCATGGATTCTCATTGTCACTGAGCTCAATCATCTATGTAGAAATATGTGAGAGAAGAAAAAAAAAAGTCTCTGAAGAACCGAATACAACCTGGTATCAGCATTTTAATCAGATAGAAGAACTTCATGACATTGCACAAATGGGAGAGGCTTTTTTTTTTAAAGTTGTATTGAAGGAAGTTTATGAAATTTATTAAGACAAACAAATATAGATGTAAAACTACCAAAAACGTTGATGAAGCAGTAACAGTAGGGTTTACTTAAAATGAACCCTACTGACACTTCTTTATCTTTCAAAAGTTTACCTACAGTTACCTTTATAATGGCAAGGACATTACCTAATTTTAGAATAAAAGGATAATGAAACCAATCTGTTTTCTATGGTATTCAGACACGTTTTACATTTTAAGCAACAGAATTCCTTAAATCCAGAGGGTTTGCCCCTTTTGTCAAAGGGACATTTCTGTTTTAATCTTACATGAGAAATCATGATTACACTATTTTTTCTACAGCAGAAAAATCATGCACCAACCACACTCCTGCTTCCTATCCAAACTAATCCACTGAACACCAAGTCTTCCCCAAGTATCAAACTTCACCTGATACAATGAAATAATTTTAAATTAAAAGCCTGAAAATCTTATGTCTCAAAGGTAGATATTCTTCAAGAGAACTAAGAATCACAGGAGAGGTACAGAAGTAATATCATCTCTCAGTGACTACTTACCGTTTTATTGCCATCTGCTTCATTATCTAACATTGCAGGTCTTTTTGTTCCATTACTTCTAGCTTGCATTGGCCATAATCTGATTTGATCCTGGGGAAATCCCTAAAATAAATAAAAATCATGACAAGAAACTAAATCAAAACAAGGGAAAAATAGCCTAAGATGCTTTCATTAAACTCAGATAGATCTTCTGTGTTAAAAGGTCTAAATTATGATTGCTGTCAATATGTGGAGGAGGTAAGGGCTATAAAACAACCATAATGTAACAAAATAAATACATGCAGGTATTCAGCTACAGAAAACTTACCATTGTTTGAGAGAGGTTTTGAACAAATTCTGTAAGTGTGGAGTTTTTTAATACTTTGAAAACAGTGTATTTCACTTTTTCTTCATCATACATATCATTGCCTTGGTGACCACAGAACTGATCCTCTGCCACTATCTGAAAAATGACATATAAAGGTTACTTTTCAGATTAGCCCAGCTGCACCACGTAATACCTTCTTGGGATGCTTTACTATGCAACCTCACTGGCCCTCTGGCACAGTGCTAACACTATTCATGCTCTTAGGGAACAAATTTGCAAGAATACAGATTACAATGAAATTAAAAAATCGTGATTGATAATCTCATCAGTGCAAGTAATTAAGATACATTAATTCTTACAAATCCTGAGCAATTAAAAACCAGTCGTGCTTAGATCCCAAGTCTTGGAACGTGCTCTAACAATCTTGGCACTTGGAGAAAATAAAAAGGCTACAAAATTCTGTGTCTGGTGCAATGCAAGGAGGCCACTGAACACTCTCCCTGTATTTCCCACAGCTCCCCTGCACTCTTTGTTAACAGAAGCACGAACAGTGCAATGCTGCCAGTGTCCCACTGCAAACTCAGTTCAAATGCAGGCCAGAACAAGCTGGACTTCACCAGTATCTCTGCTTATCAACACCAGAGAGAACAGGCAAGGAAACATGGAGGCACATGGAAAATGGGTTCTATTTCCCTGTGCCAGATGGGCTCTGGAAAGAGCCATACACAGGGTTCCTTAAGGCAATTCATAACAATCTAGTCCATCTGGCTTTTCCAAAAAGATAATTGCAAATATAAGCACTCTCTCCTTCTGCTTCTACTTGATGAGCTCTCTTTGGCAATAGTCCAGACCTGCAGCCTATGGCTAGATACATTCTAATTTTAGAAAATAATTCCTGAAGGAGATAAAAGTGCAGTGGCAGGGCAGACATTTGAAATAACCTGGTCCTCTTCCCTTTCACCTGAACTTACTATTTTTACTCACAAGCATAATAAATTCTAAAGGAAACAGAAATGCTTATAACATACAGTACTGTGTGTTTTATTAAGATTCGTTGCATATGTAAATATACTTAAAAGCACTAAAATTATAATTTCTCTTCAAATGCTACTTCAGAAGAAAAATTTCAAAGAAAAAAAAAAGAAAAATCAAGGTTTGCCTCCAGGGTGGTTCAATATTCTAAATTTTCATGGTAAAGTAGTTGTAACTTAATCTGTTTCAAAAGCTGACCTGCACTTGCATATAGAGGTGAGCTTCCTGCCTCTCCTTCCTCTTCTGAGCTTCTATCCTCTTCTCTTCTTGTAGCCTTTCTACAAGTTGTTGAGGAATATCATGGTCGGTGACAGGCTGCAAAACTTCACCTATAAAGCAGATTTTATGATGCTATTTCAAGGTTTACATCAAATAAGTTCTTTTTCATACACGCTTGACTTCCCTCTGATTTGAACTCAAAACCAGCTTTCTTCATCTTTCACTTAAAAACATAGTTTGATATCATCATGCTTTGGCAAAAGAAGCACTTCCTATGACAAGCCAAAATGCACTACTCCCATGAAATATGTATAATAGACTTTTGAATGAAATATTCAGTTCAGAATTAAAAAAATATTTGCCACTACTCCATTTTAAAAGCATATATGTATCTACATGTTTACAATCAGTTTGATTTAATCCCATTACCAAAGTCAGTCACTAAGTTTTCCACCCTATAAACCAGCCAAGGCTGAAGCACTTTGCAGGTGCCTTACTGAGCTAGAAGATGACCCAGAGCAGCACATACTCTCCAGAAGTGAGAGAACGGCTGGTTGAACCTGTGGGATGTCTATGTTCTGAGTATAAGAATAAGGCAGTCCTGTTGTGTAGGAACACTGCCCACAATTCAGAGGTAAAAAGAGCCTGCCCCCCTGCCTGCCAGTGCCCTTTGAGCACAGAGAGCACACGTACTGAGCTTGGACTCCCTGATGTACACCAGCATGTAGGCGTTGGTGCAGTGCCGCACGGACAGGTCGTCGTCGTGCCCCCCGTAGTTGTGCTCGATCGCCTCCTCCTTCGTGCACCTCGACACAACATCGTCATCGAATTTACACCACTAGGGAGGAAGTTTTACAGAAAGGTGATTTTACACGTAAAAACATGCTCCTGAATGATAAATTAATCCTATTTCTGGCATGTCTTTCAGCTCTTTGAAGTAACTAAAATTACCTTCAAGCGGCATGACTTTTAAAAGGAAATCTAGTTCAGTATAATTTGTGCTACCTGCTACTTGTGCTCAGCATAAGGAAGTCCATAAATACCAAACCTTTACTGAACATTTTACAGTGAGTACTAAAAGCACAATAATTATTGCAAGAAGCTTCTCTTAAGACTGTTATTCAGATATCAAATATTTCTGCAGGAAACAGAAAATTGACTTTATCTGTTGTAAAATGAAATAAAAAGCAGCAATGCACAAGACATCTCGTAATTTTTTCTACATTTAGAGCAATATACATCAAACTTCAAATTAAAACAATAAAGCCAATTAAGAATAAATTACAAATAGCAACAAATTCACAGTAAAATCTGACTTCTACTCTTACTGTGAACAATCATGTACACACAAAACCAGTCAACTCAAGGGAAGAGGCACCTGACCTATAAATGTCCGATCCAATCAAGTCACCTAAACCTGGAACAGTGGGACATACACAAACATGCTGAACTTCTGAGTCACAGAAACACTGGAAATGCTCATATTTGTTTCAGCAAAGTCAGCCTCAAAAAAATGCTGGATAAAATCTGATTGCAGAACTTCAGCACATACACACACAAATGAAGGGATTTCCTCAGTTAAAAAGCCTTTTGTTAAAAGCCAAGTGTGTATGCACTCTTCTTTAAGGAGAAGAAAATTTTGAAGATTTGCCCATTATAAAAACTGCAAGTATGTTTTTCCAACACACAAATACTTTTAGATGCTTTTCAATACTCACTTTGCCATCGCCCTTTGGATTTAAGTAAACAACATAATGTCCACCATGGTTATCTCCACTGTGTACTAGAACTGCATGGAGAATGTAATTTGCAGGATCTTTAGGATCTGTTTTTTGCAAAAATTCATCTAGTGGCAACTGTTCAGGAAATTCAAACCTAGTTTCAAAAAGAATGAAGACAATTGTATTTGTAGTTTAGACAGACATGCATTATTAGACACTATTACAGAACATTATGTGTACTCCTAAAGGAAAGAATATAAATTGAACATGCTACTGTTACAATGCCACTTCTATCCAGGACATGCTGCATACAGTGGCAGAATTTATACTGTTCAAATATGGAATAAAAATAAACTTTTCAAGCAGCTCAGGAAAGCATGCCCTCAGTAACAAGGGCAAGAGCACTTCAACTGAATTAGGGCTGGTTTGGATTCACTGCATCAAGGCAAAAGCTTTAAAATCTGTTATTTTCTAGCACACAAATGCAGCCTCCCTAGCACAGGTACCACTGGACTGGAACATTACTCTGAAATATCTCACCTTGGTGAGAATGAGATAATTGCAATAAACATTTAGTTTACAACCAACCATGTATCTCCTCGAGAAATTATCAGCCTCTACTTACACTGAGTGGGCAAATGGCTCTCCCTCCATCCATGGAAACAGATGGAGGGCAAGGAGGTAACTCCTTACTCATCCTGCTTACTCTGGTGGCAGCCTAGCCACACACTGCACAAAGATTGCTACACAGGCCATTAAGAGATGCAGGCACCTGTTCATGTTCAAAACAATCACTAAGGATTACCAAACATTCAATTTGTCATTCTGAACTTCAACATTCAACCAGTGCACCTTTAGGGGACCTCCACTGTGTGTGACTGCACAGGCCTGCCTTTCAGAGCTTAGTCAAAACCACGATTTTGGGAAGCTATTTTTTGCTAAAATACATTCACGGGTCTAAACTCTACCAAAAAAAAACCCAACCCACACACTAAACCAACCAACCACTTACCTATCATTAATCTTGATGTTTTGGTCAGTCTGAGGATCATACATAAATCTCATGAGCTGTAGGTGTAATACTGGTGGCAGTGTTAGGAACTTCACACCTTTCTCTGCCTCCTAGACATTTTAAAGGAAATAGAGGGTTGAAATTGTAGGGTTTTTAGCAACTCCAAATACTTGTTTGTTGCAGACACTCTTCATATGGACTTTTATAGACTTGATGACACAATGTGCATCAGAATGGTTCAAAATTTGGGTGTAATTTGAGTATCCTAATGCTGCACTGATCTCCCATGAGCTACTCCAGTAACACAAAAACTCAAATTTAGGCCACTCATACAAGCATATGTAGACATCTCACTGCATTAAGAGCAAGTTACCTGCATAAACAAAATTGGGAGTATATGGAGGCAAAAGCTCATTTTTGATCAATTAAGAATTTCATGTTCATTGCATCCTGCCAACAAGGATTTGGCTACTGTGCTATACCTTCCTAAGAACAGCTAAAGAATATATAGAACATTACTGACAAAACCTGGTATGTCAAAGCTGCAGAAATAAGCTTTAGTAAAACATTATTTATAAAGGACTTCAGCTTACTCCAGTGGGTGCAGCAAAGTGCAAATGAAGAGCTCAGAAACACGTGCACACACACGTTTAATAAATGTTTAATTTCCATGGGTTCACTTGGTGTTCTTGCTGAGAATACAAACATGAGCTCTCCAAAGTTACTTTCAGAGCTATGCTGCTTTTTTACTTGACACATGGAAAAACAGACTACTCATAGGAACAACTTCTCAGTCTTGAGACTGGTGGAAAAGCAAACCATTCTAGCAACTGGAAGACTTGTACCCATAAAACTCACTACGAATTAAATTGCTATAAAATCTGAGCTCCATTTTAAGAAACATAACACCAAATAAGAGGAGCTATAGAAAAAGCTTGTCTAAGAAGAAACATCACCAAAATCAGTTGATAAAATCTACACTGGGTTTTGCAACTTTGTTATTTATCAAGGACGAAGAAATAAGATTTAAAACCAGGTTAAAAAAATAATACCTGCAAGCCATGTTCTCCTGCATCATACTTGTTATCACCATCCAACTGCTCCACTGCAACGTAGTCAATGAAGGACTCAAAAACTGAATGAAAAAAGAGTGGGGAATTGTACAGAAGAAGGAAAAACTGTAAGCTCACTCTAGCCTGCAATATATTATTCAAATGAAATATTAGGACTGGGGAGTTTGTGTTTGAATACTTCTGTCCTTACTTTAAGTAAAGTTTTATACTGCCTAAGAATGGAAAGAAATGTACCATATTGCAGAGGCATATCTAAGAATACTAGCAGATTTTAAAATCACACAGTTACAGCTATCTACCACAACTCCTCACTTCACAACTGTTAAGCATCAAGCCAGATTCCTCTGTTTGCTGGACTCTTACACATCCTTTCCTGTGCCTTGTACCCCAGGTGCTCAGTAAAGAGATGATAAGGAACCACTGTTATGCTGTACTGAGTAGTTCACTCAATTTTTTTTTTTTTCTTATTACTATGGCCAGGTCTAAATAAGAATCTATTTCATCCGAGTTCATCTTTATATATAAATTGTAACTACTGTGACAATACCACTGTGATCACCATGGCACAGTTTTATGACACCAGAAAACTCCTGAAGTTCTTGGAGTTTTATGAAAAGATACTAGTGAGAGAGTTAAAGAGGAAGGAGCAGGGAATGGAAATGGAATAAGGAAAAAAAAAGAAATGTAATGCAGGCAAGAACATTCTCTGCATTGAAAATGTTTTCAATAAGGTGTCCTAAAGCACATATTTCCAATCACTGTGCACCAACAAACCCATTTGAAAACAAGGGGCACTAAAGTTGTCCAACATGTTGAAGTACTGGATTGGTACATATCACAATGTATCACTTACTATTTTTCTTTCCCTTTATACTTAGCTGGATGTCATAATAATCTTCTATTCGTTCAGATCGATAGTCTACATGCTTGCATTGGATGTAAGACTGGAAACAAAACCAAAACAACACAGAAGTTCAATTTTATAAAAGTAACGAGAGCTAATTTAAATTATTTTTAAGAAAGGTATAAAATACATACCACCATCTTCCCTCGGAACAATTTAGGGATAGTGCCTTCTACACATGTGCCTTTCATTTTATTTTCCACATTATCAAGCAGCTGAAAGAAAAATCAGTTTTTACACAAGATAAACTTGTAGTTTTAAAATTTATTCATCACACACACATGACTACTTAACTGATTAGATGCTAAGTCACTTGGACAAAGATGAAATGTTAGTCTATTTGTACTGGCATCTCCTTTCTAGTCCTTTAAATCCTCCTCTTTCCCCTAAACCGAGAGCTACTCCCAGATACTCCATTCCTTTGAGTCTGGAAACCCCCACAGATTAACAATGCATTTCATCTTCAAAACTCCATGGCTACAAAAGTACCACTAGCACACATTCCAGCAACTTTCAAGCTTCCCTACTCTTTACAAATTCCTCATCCACAAAAGTCACAAGAAATCCCATTCTTAAAGAGAAACCAAGACACAAACTCTGCCTTTGAGACCTAATTTAAATTAATCAGGGCCACTATTACTCTAATAGTTCCTAATATATATATATATATACACACACACAGAATATCAAAAGACATTTATACATCACAGATCAGCAAGAAATAGTATAAACATACCACTCGACATAATTCCTGGACATCATGTTGCATGAAGCTGTCTAAAGTTTCCCACCTTTTTAAAGCAAATTAAAAAATTACTGATTAGGAAAAAACAACCTCAAAAGACATTTTTTTATTTCTTTGCAGATCAAGAATGTAATACACAGCAAACTGTACAGCCTGAGATTTAGGACTGGCTGATGCACAGGTTCTCCAGCTGTGTAGGAAGAAGGGGCAGTGAACTTGTGAGAGATTTTGGCAGCTGTTCTGTGCCCACTCTGCTCCTCCTGAGTGGGACTGGGCCAGGGACTGCCAAGGCACCCAGAGCCAGCTGAGGAGGCCACAGCCAGGCTGTTGCTCTTCCAGCCTAACCCAGTCTCAGTTCATGCCAAAAAACCTCTCAAATAAAGACCTGGGAGCAATTCAATGCCATCAGTTTCCACAGCAGGTTTCTGAGGGCCCTTCAGGTGCAGTCAAGTGGCATTCAGGAATTATTTCAGCACAGGAAAGGAAGCAAATGGATTTATAGAAAAGACTGGCTCCTTTGTGCTCATCTAAACAGTTAATCCTGGGCATGCAGTAACTCCAAGGAGGCATCCAGCTTTCTGAACTGTCCAAGTGCAAACACACAGTGTGAAAGCAGGGGTGAGGGCAACAGGACCTAAATGCCTCACAGCCAGCATGGCACACTGGAACAAGGGTGTTCAGCACTCCTGCCTTCAACAGAACAAGAAGCATAAAGTACTTGTAGTTCCAGCATTAAAAACACCTGTGACAACTGTAACTTCAACTCAAGAGAGCTTTTTAAGTTCTAAGTCTCTGACAACTGTTTTTGCAGTAGACACCACTCCCAACTGTATAAAGTAAACTCTGTTGACTGTAGGCTCCAGGTTCAGTGTGATGTTCAACCCTGGCACCAGCAGCAGGGTGATGAGGAGCAGTGCTGATTTTATCGTCCCACCCACGCTCTCCTCAGTGACTCACCCCCACTGTCTCACTGCACCAAACTAATCTCCAAAGTGTGCCAACAACTCTGTGGGGTCCACATTAAACACGGTGAATCAAGTGACCTGTCAGATAATTAAGAATAGAAAATAATGCCCTGACTCTCTAGGCTTTAAACACTAGCCAGCTCATAGGACAAACCACAGAAAAAGGTCACACACTAAAATTAGGATAAAGAAGGGCTCCGTCAGACATGGCATCATTTTCTACTTAAAGAAGTCAAACCTAGAAATTCACAACACTCAGTAAAAAACAATACCCTAGTAATACCCAAACACCTAGGGGGCTCACAAGGCCAAAAACCCCTCTCTGATTCAATGATGAAGAAAGGGGGAAACCTAAATCTTCAAACACATTCTAAAATTCTTTTCCAAGAACAAAAGCAGGCATGAACACATTTTTAAAACCCTGCTGTTGGATACAAAATTAGGCATCTGCAACACCCTTGGGAAAGGCCTCTTCAAGCTACTGAATATGACACAGTTTGGATCTTAATTTGAGATGAAATATTTACTCTATCACCAAGTCCTGTCCTGTAACAGGACAGCAGGAGCACTGATACACCAAATATACAGTGTGCTAGTAGGAAGAGGCTATGGCCAGATAAACAGGCAACACTGAGGCTACTGATTTCCTTTAAAGATCCTCCTAAAGGGGAAGAGTCAAGGCTGCAAAGACACAAGGTTGCAAAGAGGTTGTTTTAGTACAGAGCACAAGTACAGGCAGTAGCAGCAGAGGCAGGATGAACACGAGGATAACTGTATGAAAAAGATGATACAAAATGTGTTTTGAAATAAGATGTGTTCCTAATGTGTTTTGAAATAAAATAGTGCTTGTCAATATTACTACAAGACTAGCCTATAAATACAGTGAGACAAAGTAATACAAAATAAAATATTTTCGAACTAATTTTAATAAAATCCCACTCCACACTTACAAGACATGCAAAGAGAAGACTTATAAAGGTTATAATGTTAATCTTTCTGTCCTGACTTATGTCTTTGGTACATTGTAGGAAAATGTTACAGCAGCCATCAATGTTCAGGTAAATGATAACCCTGCTTTTAACAGCTCTGTTTCTGTACCATTGCCCTTCCCAAAAAATCTGACTTTTGGATCAGCTGTCTTTAGTACTGGCTACAAATAAAAACCTATGCAAGTAGACTACAGAAAATTAACAATTAACACAATGTTACACTAACACTTCTGTGCATTCCTCTAAAAGTAACCTTATTAAAATAGAATCTTTTTAAAGAAGAGCTTTATAAAGCCTGAGTCCAATAAACAGTGAAGTTTCTGAAACTTACCCAAATGATTTTGTTAACTTTTTAGTTCCAACTGGTTTGTCACTATGTTGCAGCTCATAAAACACTCTTTGCAATGCTAAAGGAACACTTTTGGATGAATCATCTCCTTCTGTGGGCATCATGTACACAGCCTGAAAAAGCATTTAGTTCAATTAGTATCAGAAAAGTTTATTGCTCATCCTGTTTAATGCATTCTTTCCTCTTCAGTGACTTCCTTCATAGAACTCAATTTAATCAACACTTCAAAAAATTCTGAAAAAAATCTTGTACTGTAATGTAAAAACATTGTCTGGAACAACTCTTCTTAGAGCACAGTGGTTAGAAAAATGTGAACAACAGATTCCATTCATGGTTATTTTAGCTAAATAGTTCCCTTATTCCAGCCTAGAACAGTAAAAGCAGTAAAGCATTTAACACCTTCAAATACTTTCTCATGCCTGGTGTGTTTGTGCAATCATCACAGTAGGACCAGATATAGCAGTCAATACTACAGACTTGAAAATAACTGGTTTTGTGAAAAAACAACCACATGAAACCATAAAGGGCAACAAGTGAACAAAACCAGAAATGGTCCACATGGAGAAAGATGTCAGAGGAAGCTCTGAGAGTCTCTGATTCATTCATTCTACTTTACGTCATCGCTGACCAGCAAATAAACAGCTTAACAATTCAATTCACTGATTATACTGATCTGGGAAGGATTTGGAACAAAGAAATTACACAAATAGACCAAACAGGGATTAGAAGAGTTCAATAGTCACTGAAATGAGATTTACTTTTTAAAAAGTGTACATCAATATGTCTAGGAGAAAGGAAGAGCAAACAAAAGGGAGATGTTCATTTGAGAAGCGTAAATATAAAATGAAACAGACAACCCTGGAAGGACATTAGGCAACAAATTAAACTAAAAAAGACTCCAATATTAAGTAGCATATGAGAAAATAACCTGTTCAAACCAGAAAAATTGCCATCTGAATTTTTGCCTATGACATAACAGGGAATGATCAATTTCTGTGAGTGAAGTGCTGAACTGAACCTCAGTGACTCTCCCTCAGTCTGTGCATTAGCCAGAATTCCTGAGGTGTGCAGCTTACCCTGGACCCCAGTTCCTTACACACACAGCAAGGGTAGCACTGCCTGCAGGCAGCTGGGAACTGCTGGGCAAAGCAGACATTTAACACAGACTTTATTGCTTCTTCATTCTGTCTCTGTATTTAGGTAATATTGGAGCTCATTTCTCTAAGCTTAAGTGTTTCTCCAAACTACCACTTTTTAAATATTATACTCTTCAAACCTTTATTTTTTTGCCTTACCATCCCAGATTCTGTAAGCTTGACCTCACAATGAAGGAGTGAGGCATTCTGATCCACATAAAAGAGCAGGGTCTCTTATTTAACACCTGAGAAGTTCCCTTAGGAAATGACCACAAATGAGGGATAGGGACATGTACAGGCATATTGAGAGATATGAGAAAAATTTTAGATATTTATATAATAATAGAATGCTGCAGGTAACTTTGAACACACTGCTTAAAAATAGGAATAACTTAAAGAAGGGAAATAAACACAGTGCATGAAATTCCAAGGTTAGGTAAAATATATTGGATAACTCGAGGAGAGCCAGATCAGGGAGAAATGGACCAGTATTTATTATTTTAATGTATTTATATATACATTCTGTAAATGTTCTTGAGTTGTAGAGACTTTTACAAGGGAAACCAGGAAGAAGTTCCAAAATGGGCTGAATGCAGCCACAGGCACTGACAGGCTGGAGGCACTGAAGGCACAACTCAGGTAACAGAGCCCAGGGTCAGACCCAGACCCCTCTGGGAAGTCACCACTGCCCCATGTCTACTGGACTGTGGTTAAACTCATATTTATCAATCCCAAACAACAAATAACAATATGCTCCAACATGAAAGTTCCTTTCTTTATTCCCTACCACTGAAGCCACATCTTGTTACTTGAAAGGGAGGTCTCATTTCAAACACCCCAGAACCTCCCATCTGCTATCTGGAAGCAGAGCAGAGAAGAAAGGACCTCTCCATCAATCCTCACCCACGCTTCCCCAGGGCCTGACTTGCCACAGGTATGTGCCTGCCTTTGCTATTGTTCACTGCTTCCCCAGCTCTGCTCCTGACAGCAGCTTCTCTGTGAACAAAGCTCTAAGTAACAGCAACAGAAATCATTATTTCTTCCAAGGAAGGAGGATTCACTGAAATTATGGAAATGGTGAAAAGCAAACCAAGATACTGCACATTTTGTTTTATTTTACTTTGGTTTAAGAGGAACAAGTTTGTGAAAGTGAAAAACAAAAATGAAAAACCAAAAGTGAAAACAAAAATGTAAAAAATAATTTTTTCAGACAAGGCTACAGCTGACTCCTCCTGATCTGTATCAATGGCAAATGAGTGCTAAAGCTGTCTAGAAGTGCCACTATTATCTGTTCTGTTTGGAGGGGCTCTGAAAACCTGAGGAATGAGCAAGGAATTGAACCTTCCAGCTGATGTCCTGGAACACTTCCATAAAGGAAGCTGCAGCTACCAACTCTAGTAAATTAAGTTTTCTCACGTGGTCACTAGACAGATATTAAGAGATGCTAAAAGTTGCTTTTATTTTGGGGCTGGGGAAGAAGTGCAGGGGAATGCCTGGTAAGATTAGTTCAGTTGAAACCAATCTGTATTGCAAAAAGAATTTCTTCTCCACTACTTCATGGTACATACTGATTTAGTGACTACAAGACAGTCTTGAACAAACTACTCAACTGCATTAGATGGAGCTATTACAAAAACACTTTTTTTTCTCTCAAGAGCGAAGTGAGTTGTCCAAAAGAGTAAAATGCACAAACATTGAGTGCTGAGAAAAAAGAACAGGCATTATAATGAGTGATAAACTGAATGAGTAAATTATACCTCCTGCAAAAAGGAACAGGTGCATCATGTAAAACAAGTCAAGTATTTATCTGTTGTCCATGGCATTGGGAAGATCTCAGTTACATTCTATTGGAGTTTGAGGTGTTATTTTTTTGCAGCACTTCAGAGTAAACAGCATTGCAAAAAGAAAAAAGAAGTGCCAACTGGGACACTTACATGCCACAGGGATATAAAAAATAAGATAGTGAGAAATTACAAACAGCAGAAAGCAGGTACATCAAAAAGGGAAAAGAAGGCTTAACTGAGCTGCAACTAGAAAGTGCAACTTAGAACAGTTCATTTTCACTAAGAGACAGACAGTAAGTGTAGAAATGCACAAAGGATGCATTAGGATCAATAGGAAACTCCAGTACACTGAATAGTGCCAAGTTGTTTCTTCCTCCAAGTACATCCCTGCTTCTAAACAGCCACCTCCAATACCCAGTCATCACTTCTGTTTTTAATCCTCACATTTAATGTGAGGGTACTGCACAGTTTTAAAACGATACATTATCTAGTGTATTTTATCCTGGCTTTACATGAAATATTTATTATAAAGGTATTTAAAGAAATTCTTTCCAGCAAAGAAATAACATCTACAGTAAACAAAAAATATTACTAAAGTAAATATAAAATTGTGTTGTTTAAACTACTGAAAATACAATGCTTTCCATCACTACGAGGATGGCAACCATAATAACAAAAAAACTCTGCTGCATAATAGCAATTTGAAGATGGAGCAAATGTGTGTCTTTGTGTATTGTCTATAGGCTGAGAAGCCATAATGCCCTATTTTAACTGTTTCAGAAAAGGGAAATTGCTTCCATCTTTTATCTGCAAGATTGCTTCCCCACCCCCAGCAATTCCTAGCAATATTAACATATAATACAGTCAAAGAAACACCCCCTAAGCTCAGGTCTTCTTCAGGTGCTCTGTCTGCTTCCACAGAAGACAAAAGCTTATGTTCCACAAACTAAAAAAGGGAGCTTCCTGTACTCTGCCTGCAGTAAGATGTGCATCAGCATGTAAGTCACAACTCCTCTGAAAGGATAAAGGAGGCAAAAGGATCACACAGGTCTGTTTTGAAGCATTTAGAAATGCTAATTAAAACAGCCAATGTTATAATCTCATGTTCTCTCATGTACTACTTACCTTTCGTAGCTGATTTGTGAAAAATAAAGTCTGTAACAAACTGTTCATGTAACAAGTTGCTCCCTGGTTCTTTAAGCCAACATATCCTGTGTGTTTCTTTGAATCCCACCTAGAAAATAGTTTGTGGTTAAAAATAAGGAAGTTCTGTATTCCAATAATAAAGAGTGTTTGTTCTAAGGTAGTGCTGCTGATAGGTACCAGCTACTCTCCACTGCTACTAAAGATTCAAATAAACTCCACTCCACTGCTGCCTGCCAGTAACAACAGTCTTTGCAATTAGATGCTTAGTGATTTTATTACTTTTTTTTTTTTAAATATTATCTATATGGCAGAAAAATAATGTCCTATGAGAGTGTCTTGGAGCTCAGAGCTGTACTTTTAAGGGCAAGTCTGCACCTCTGTACAACCCCATTGTTTACAAGTGCCATGAAGGAGAACAACTGAGATGAAGCAGTTTTACAACAACTGCAATCCAAGGCAACTTAGACAGCAGAGCCACTTGGCAGCACCTGAAACCCCATCAGCTCCCACACCACAAATGCTCAGGGCAGAACTGCAAAGGTGCTTAATCACAAACCAACTCACACAGAAGCTGAGGCTCCACAACATTTTGCTGACTGATGGAAACAGAAATTTAAGCTATACAAAATCTCTATGTGACTATGAAAATATTGCCATGTGAGAATTCATCAACTAGTAGTGACAAAGTGAGACTGTCTGATAGGAGCTACAAATGACAATAACACAGAATACTTGAATGATCACAAGCAACATAAAAATACTAAAATTAAGGATTTTTAATATTGCTTTGTTTTTGATCAAAGATACTTACGCTACTCCATGTGGAGCATCTGCTTGAACATAGACTTCAAAAGTAACTTTGTCCTCTTCTATAAAGCCTTTTTCAGGATCAGTAACTTCCTGTAAAACACAAATGACACAGGAACATGAAAAGTGGAACATGCAACATGACTGCAGTGAAGTATCCACTTAGACATCACTTTCTAATTTCCAAGCCTGAGCAATCAGTAGTAATAAACTGAGTAAGAAAAACTGAAGAACACCAAAGCAGTTGTTTTTCAGCTTATTACATATTAATTCTTTTTTAGTGTCTCAATGCAGAAAACTTGCTCCTGCCTTTTAAGATTTTGCAGTAGTTTTTCAGTTTTCAGTGATGTATGAGTTCATAATCAAATGTTCTGCTTCTTCTGGACAATGTTCCAAAACCTTTGTAAATGCTTAAAAAGCTGTCACAATTCAAGAGAAACCTTTGTAGTACTATTAGGGCATTAAATATACATGTATATATACACAAAGAACATATGGAAACGCAAGCAAATTTATGTTGCTTCAGAATGTCAGTGACCATCACATAGTGATAACAAACACAAGCACTCGGGCAGAAAATAGTAATGAGGGAATATTTAAATTACAACATAAGTAAAAGCACTCTACAAGAATCAAATTAATAGAGTAAGAAATTGAAAAGAAATCTACAACACTGATAGAAAAAAATAACAGCTTGGGGAAAATGCCCTTTGCTATCAGCATCTCAGTATGCAAGAGTACAGCTACAAAACTGCTCCTATCTAGCAACAGATTAATTCATGTCCAATTACTT
This sequence comes from Peucedramus taeniatus, assembly GCA_013400575.1. Taxonomy (NCBI): domain Eukaryota; kingdom Metazoa; phylum Chordata; class Aves; order Passeriformes; family Fringillidae; genus Peucedramus; species Peucedramus taeniatus. Next base: position 1,333,499 of record WBNO01033426.1, read on the forward strand.
ACACTCCAGGCCATGAAGTTAGAAAAGCCCCAGTCATTTTCCTTATGAAAGAACAAGTGACTAATACGACGACTGAATGATTTTTCATCATCCTTGTAGTTTATTATCTTGAGAACTGCTTGTGCATGACAGGACCATGACCTATAAATACAGAAGAAACACTTGAAACTCTTTCAAAACCAAGCTATTTATAGTCGTTACATTATTTTTTTTGTTAGGGATTTTTGGTAGATTACTTTCACACATCCGATTTTTTTCCTTTATTAGATGTTAATTGTTATTGAGGGCATGAACCTCTGGGGCTTTCTGAAGCCACATTATGAACATGGAATGGAGATTTTCTCATGGCAACAGTGTTGACAAGAAAGTGTGTCAGTGACTTGCAGGTTGGTTTAAGAAGCTGACGGCTCCCCCAGGTGAGTTAGTTCTGATCTGCCTCACTGCACATGGATGGGCCAGCTCCAAGTGCTCTTGATATCTACAGAGTGGGAGGTCTCAGCCTTTGGGAAGCAAAGGATGAGGAGCTTCTACCCTCCCTCCCACATGATAAACTCCCCAACACTAATTGTCTCAGCAGCACTTCTTTATTGTCCACTGGTGTTCAAAACCACCCTACTTGTGCAAGGCAATCAGCCTGGACACAGCTCAGACAAAGTCCTGTCACTGCCTCATGCAGTGGTACTGCTTGCTCAGCTCCACCAGCTGCACCTTGGTTGGTACTTCTGAAGATGACTTTTCCTGTAAATGCCTGGATGTGAATCACATATCCTGTGACTTGTTAATACACTTATAATTTTCTCTTTACATTCTGCCCTGAACACTCACCCTTAAATTCTAAAAACAATGAAAGAGGGCAATTTATTATTCAGAGTAAACAACAAGCTTTGCGAGATTCAGAGCCAGAATGGAGTTACCCTATCGGAAAGGGACTCAGAGGTCTGCACTCTTCCTGGGTAAGCCACAAGAATGCCTCAGCAATTTGTAGTTATCTTTTAATTTTTTTTTATTATTTACGAAAGTGGTAAAAGGTAGTCAATGTTGATTTGCATGCAGGACCCCAAGAACACACACATGTTCAGATCTTTCTGGATGAGTGATGAACTCCACTTGAGAGCACTCATGCCCTGCTCTACTTGCACTGGTAGCAGTTACCTGTTCACATGCTTCACAGGGCAGCATTTATAGCTTGGCGTGGTTAGAGAAGCTCCATTTTCATTTGAAATAAACCCAGAATTTTTTCCATGCCAAGAAAACTGTCAGTCAAGGGCTTCTCCTTCAGCAAGCATATATCTAAATTCTACCACAAACTTCTAGTCACACAAGCTGATTTTAGCTCATCCTAAAGAGGGGATTATTCTTATGCTTTGAGATTTAGAAAGGTGGGGGGTAAAGGGCATTCAAACCCTTGCAAGAATTCTCTCCTGCTGCAGAAAGTACAGGGTTTTTTGTAGATGTTTGTGTTTCTTGCAATAGATTAACCAGTATCAAGTGAGGACTTGTACAATAATTAAAAGGGTCTTACGTGGAATCGGACTCAGCATTGCACTGAAGGAAGAATCCTACGCTTTTTTGGTGTGGTCTGTCCGGGTAGAGCCGTGGCATTACCATGATCTTCCATGGCAAATTCCGAACGAAGCAGGGAGGGCTGAGCACGGACTCACTCAACCTGTTGAAGCGTTCCACTGTAAACTGAAATGTTGCTTCCGATCGCCAACTCGTATCTGGAACACACACACACCACTGTTTGAAACACCTCACCTTCTTCACTCCAAAATGACCAACATCATGTAACATGAGCATGTTCCATGTAGTGGAATATAGGCAGCAACGAATACATCCCCATCCCAGAGGGACAGTGAACTACTTAATTACTGACATCTCAATTTTTTCATTTTGAAAAACACCACAACTCCATTCAGGCAAACATGGCACTGCAAGACACATTCCTTTTGTACACTATTTCCTCAAATGCTTTTTTAGCAGTAGGATTTGTTACCGCTCCAGTTTCTTCTAGAGCAGCAGGTGCAGTAAGACAGAGACATCCAATGCTCTACAACTAAATCACAGCCCACTCTAACTCTTCTTGAGTAGCATCTCCACAGCCCAGTTTAAGTCACTTCCCTGCATGAACCCATATGCACAACAGAATTTCACAATCTGTTCAAATGCCCTGTTGATATCATGTCACCATTCAGTTGATTTTGGCTTGCAACAGTACATTTTAAAACAGATGAAAGCCATAGGTTGGTTGTTGGATTTTTGTAAAACCGTATTAGTTTGCTGAAAATCAGCTCAAGAGTAGGGTCCCGTTTTCCTTGTGCTATGCAAAGACTTCAGAGATTTTTAGTGGTCTAGCACTGAATCAAAGGAAACTATTTTTTTAAAGAGCTTATTTTGACACACACAATTAAAGTAATTTTGCCTTCTTCCCACATACCCAGTTCTTCACCTACCACAATCTGTTCTGTTTCTGTAGTACACAGCTATAACAGGGTGCTGGAGACTGTGACAGCTTCAGCAAGGCGCAAGGCCAGGCTCTCTAACTGTGACACACCTCATATTGCACTCAGGGAGGGAAAATCTGCAACAACTCGAAAGGCCAGGGATGCACAAGACAGTCCCCTCATTCTCCGTGGTTCCAGTCTGACACTGGTGTAACAGGGAATTCTTCTGGCTCTAAGGAGGTTGGACTAGCACACAGGGCAGCAGGCAGCACCCATGGTCACCCTGCTGCTCTCAGTGCACCCATGGGGGATGCACAACTGAAGGTGTGTCACACATGCAGTGACACCGAAATCAAAGAGCGCTGAGGGACAGCAACACTGAGCCAGAAATCAGACTGTGACCTGTGAGGAGGCACACAGTACAACAAATGTGTTCCTGCCATACAGGGACAGCAGTGGTTTACTCAGCTTGGCACAGCACCAGACACAGCGCTGAATCATTTTTCCAAAACACAGGTGAGTCCTGATTGCTACCTTACTCAAAAAATGGAACACTCTTGATTACAACATGCAACAGGGTAAAGATTGTACATTTCATACAGAAAATTACCAACTTTTATCCACAACTGCCAGGGAGCTATGACAGATTTCATTCTTCTCCCATGTGAAGCAGTTTTCAAGCAGTTGTCCTACTCTCGAACTGCAACACAGAATATTTTTTTGTGTATGGTCTGACAGCCCTAAGCATTCCAATTGTCTCTTGAAGGTATTACAGCCCAAACCTGCTTCCTGTCCCCTCCATTCCTGCAAAGACCTTCGTGTTGCCCTGTGCTATCAGCTTCCTCAGTAACACATGAGTTCAAAGGATTATGTTCTCCTTTTTCCCTGCCTGGAAGTGCAGCTAACTAGCAGTCTGTCACCTACTTAAAAAATGCTCTCTTCCCAGTTTCACTATTCACTGCCCGTTGACAGAGTGAAGAGCTGATCTTCTACACCCAAGAACCTGACAGGCTGCAGACAGAGGAGCTCTAACTTAATTTGCAGCCAGGATAAAACAGATCTGTAACACACTTAACAATTTAAAATCAGTCTTGTATCACACGTGTATCTCAAAGCAACTTGAGGCCACCTCCCTACTCACAATCACGATATCAGTGCTTCTGGGCTCAGTCTGAGCTTCCAAAAAACGAGCCAAGTTTGCTTTCAGCCTCCTTTGATGCAGCTTTCAGAGCACTTCAGCACAAGGATGCAGCAATGCTGCTACAGTGTCAGCTAAAAAATGCAGCCCACGCAGCATCTGCAGATGCTTCAGAGAAAGTTTGCCTGTATTTCTTGATTTCTTTTCAGGAAAGCTTGTGCATGAGAGCTCACCGGGGAATGGGGACTCTTCTCTGTAAAATATTTGAGCAAGCACTAGTAACTGCTCCATAAAAATGCAGTCTTGTAACAGAGGTCAACCCTAAAATAGAAGTTTATTTAAAAATAACAACCTTCCTTTCTTCCCAGTACACCTATTTTTTCTTAGGAAGCATAATGGATTAAAGGATGAATTTTATTAGAAAAAGAAGTTTACATAGCAAACGCGAAAATTATTTTGAGTACATCAATAAATAAAGCCTTTTTTTGCCATCATGAACATGTCTCCAGATGTAAGCTAAAGACTGCCACTGGCAGCAGGATAATTTAGTAGTGACTGGCAAGTGAGACTTTTATAAATCCCAGAACTACAACTGAACACAAGGTCAAAAGGACTGATCCAGCTGACAATACTTGGAGAAATTACATGAAATGGACTGTCTTTGCTATGTGGAAAACATTTTTTCATTGATGTGATGAATGTCACATTCAGCATCTTCACAGAAGAAAGATCCTTCAAATCAGAGATCCAAATACTGAATAGGATCCATTTTAAGGCTGAAACACATATTTAAATGTTGATACTTTTGGGAAAAGCAGATTTTTTTATTCGCTTAGTAAATGTTGCTACCTTGAAAGTGCACTGGAATTATTAAAATATTCTGAACCTGAATTATTAATGGAGAAACTGGCTGAATATTCTATGAATATTTTAATAATGATCCAAATGCAGCATGCAATACCAACATATGGCTAAGACTGATGCTTCTGAAAGCCTTCTTGCCTCTGCAATTCTTCACAGAAATGAGACTTCAGGAGGTAATGGCAAAGCTGTGAGTTTATGTTCAGCTAGGGACCTTCTGTTTGAACTTTAACTTCTAAGAGAATTTACTCTATGCGTTGCTTTGAATACTGATGCACTTGCAAACAAGTTTTGATCAGAGCCTTGTTTTTATTATTTTTTACTTTATTTGCAGAGGCTGTTATTCCAGCTTTTAAAGTCTGGTTCATTTAAGTCATTCTCCATACAAAGCACAGCACAGTCCTTCAGTTGGTTCTTTTTAATTGCTAAGACTTCACACAGAGCAGCAACAGGTACTGGTCACAGCGCTTGAGAGAACACAGCCTTATCTGAAAGTCCTGCTGCTGGTCCACTGCTGCTCCTGTTCCCTGAGCCTCACAATGCCTGCAGCCTGTTGCCTAGCAAAGGGGATGAGAGCTGCACTTTTTTTTTCCAATCTTATCAGTCATTTCTTTATGTGCTAAGCTGGAAGAACAAAATCAGCTCAAAAGTTTCTTGAACTCAGAAAATCACCAGAAATCCGACTTCTATGATCCAGCTGGAAGCATCAACCTTTCATCTTACTGTTCACCTCTCTCACAGAAACCATTAAACTCATTAATTTCACTGAAGAGGTATCTAAATTCTCCTCATGCATTCTGTATCAGCTCAGATTGATGCCCCCTGCTATGAGTAACAGCAAAGGAAACCTGCATGTTTATCAGAGAAGCCCATATCTCCCCTTTTCCCTGTCTTTGGGATCTCTGAGCTGTCCATTACCTGTGCACATCAAGCTGCAAACCAGGTTAGTAAGAGCATAAACAGCAAGAGAACAATTGCACTGATGTGTAAATAATGCAACAGCAAGCAATTAATCTGATTTACAAGACTTGGAAAAGAGGCATCATCCACTTACGTGATGCAAGTCTTCAGGAACGTTTCTGCAATTCCAACATTTTGCAATAACACTCTTCTCTATCTGTGTCAATGCACAGCTGTAGCAGCACCAACACGTAGCCAGACACTCCTTATTCAAATGTGATAATGAGGAACTATTAAGAGTATTGCTTAATAATCACACTTGAAGCCTGAAGGATGTCCCACTGCAGAGTGGGCCCAAGCTCCTGACCACGCTGGAAGTCCACAAAGGCATGAGAAGCTTTCACAAACTTTCTGTCAAACACCTTCAGATACTTCTTCTTTCTAGAGCAACACCTTCAGTACTCAGTTCTGAGAGGAGTCAAACAGTTGGGAATTCACACAAACAGGTTCACAGCAGTTTTTTGGCTAAAGGGTCAATGTTATTCTGAATGAAGAGGTGAATATCTGACTACTTGCCAGCCCTGATATGGCCTGGCTTCCATCAGCTATTTCTGCAGTTTAAGTCCCTATTTTGGCTAATTTGTGCAAGTATATACAGACCAACTAGTGGACAAATGATTTTTCTAATTCACCAATGTCTTGTAGTTGTATCAACAGCAAGCACTATCAGGCTTTCTACATATAAACATCCCTACCAAGAACAGAACTTAAAACAGATCTGTTCTAGTCGGTTGGTGTCAACCCATGTGGTATTCTCTTGTCACCCTCTAAATACCATGGCCTGACAGACATTTAACATCTTTTATAACAGCCTTTGATAAGAACAGACTCTGAGCAATAAATCAAAACCCTCTGAATGAGATGAGGTAATCACACAAATAAAATTCATAGGCTAAGAAGACTACATTTTTCTTTTATTGCAAGACTCTGGTCATAGAAAACTCTATCTTTGCCAGTGTTACAGAGGTGATTCAACCATGAGATGTTTTTGTTCTGAATTTAAACCCTATTCTCTTCATGGAACATTACTATTTCCTATCAATATTCTATGTTCCTTGAACACATGAAAGTAAGCACTTTTTTGACCTTTAACCTCAAACTCTGACTTTTCTGAAAAAAAAAAATCACTCAACATTTTTGCACAAATCAAACTAAATGTTTAAGCCTAGTCCTAAATGTACTCTCACAAGACAGCATGGAATATGGAACAAATCCCACTCATATCATGTTTCTCTTCTCCCAACTCAATTTTATTTCATTCTTCAAAATAAGCAGTCCTTGCCCATATCCTTTCCTAAGAAAAGAAATATCACTGCACATTTTCCTCACTAAACATAACAGATTTAGAAACTTGCTACCTTTCTTTAAATATACCCAGAGTTATAATTATTTGATCTTCTGCAACAAACTGTACATCCAACTGTACATTTTCATTCAATGGACCAAGAAAAAGACTTTAACAACACATGTCCCCCTTTTATTAACAGGACATTAATACATAATTTTTCCTTTGCTTTTGCAAGTAAAATTAGGTGTCAGAACTGAGAGAAAAAGATGTTCATCAACAGAATAGTTAACCACTGACTTACCACACAAAGACAAAACAAGAGCACAGCTGCCACCTGACAAGAGAGCAGGACAGATAAGGATTCTAAACACCCTGAAGGAATTGCATAACTGATAAAATCACTACTCAGCAAAGCCCAGCTGCAGCACCTTTAAAGGGCTGTATCACAAAACATAACAACGGACAGTAGCATTTTCAGCAGTTTTTAAATGAGTACCTAGAAAGAGTACAAGAAAAAAATCCCAAACGTTCAGAAGTCTAATCCTATTGTACAGCTATGTCAACAGGATTCCTACACAGAAAACCAGCAGCCATAACTACAGAGGGATTCTTTTTCTAATGAGCTGCAGATCACAGGACATAGGTAAGAGATGGACTATTTTCTCCTCAAAATCCTAAAACTAAAGAAGCCAAACAAACCACGTGTTCATCAAATATTTACTTACCATCTTCCATGTCTTCCTCAGTGTTGTTATGTCCGTCAGCCATTGCTACATTCCCATTAATGACAGGATTTTGAGTAATTCTTGGAGGATCATCTGTATCTCCAGCTAAGGCAAAAAAAAAGTATGTAAAAATTAAACATGCAATTAATAATCAGAAATTAACTTTTTTGTCTCAGGTAGTGTTTATGAGACAGACAAATAGTGCATACTTGCACAGAACAGTATTTAAATAAGTTATTGCTCAACATTTGTACTGGTATGTGTCTAATGAAAATTCCCCATATAGGTGAATATTAATGGATGAAGAAAAAGGTCCACATTAATGTGGAATAGAGATACAAAGAACATAAACTTTTAAGCTTTCAAATTGCCTTACAATCAATAGCTCATAATCAAGTCTCATTAAGTAAGAACTTTTTATTACTTTTTCTTGCATTCTTAGAATGCAAGAAATTTTTTCACAAATTCAAGTTTCTAATAGCAGACTTTCTAAACTAACAAGTTACTTTAAGACTTCTTCAGTGTTACTGTTTTTTTAAGAAAAAATCTGAACCTTTAATCAAATGTAATGCTAAGATTTAAATCTTACTTGGGGAAAATTGGAAAGGAAATCTTTTAGGATTAAGGAATATTTTAGATATAACATTTTCCAGTTTCTAGCCATCACTGCCATTATGTTTTGCTCCAGTGACCATTACACATGTAAACGCCACTAAACCAAGAGATATGAGACAACTCAATGAACTGAAATCCCACTATTTCTAAGTTGCATTGCCCTGATTGACAAAGCACCTCCCTGATTCCTCCAACAATTAACAACACCTCCTTCCACTGCTTCCACACCAAAAGCCAGTGGACAGTTTCAGCATGATTCCAGAAAAGTACATGCACATACATTCTTGGATAAACTGAACTGGCTTGTATCATCAAACTGTAAAACCTATAAGCCCTTCCAACCATCTCAAGGACAAGCACTACTTAAAAGACACCCTAATTTATAAGGTCTGATGAGTTTCTCATTGCTGTACAAGTCATGCTGTTAACTTATATATTCTACTACCCCTCAAAAGCCCCAAGGTCAGTGATTTGTGTAACCAGGAGCAGTTTTATACCCAAAAGCTACACACGAGCCACTGACTGTGTGCACTGCCTGGGATGCAGGTAACCCGTGCCACAGGATGGAAACCGTTCCCAAGGGACACAGCACGATCCCAGCTCCAGCACTGCAGCCTGGCCGTGCCCTCGCCCGTCAGCACCCTGGACAGAGCTGCCCTCGCCACCGGCCCTGCCGGGCTCCGGCGGCTCCGTGCTCCGCACGGGCACGCAGGGATGCCCACGGACCCGGGTGCCCAGCTGTTTGCAAGAACTGCCAACTAGCCTTCTTGCCTTCTACCACACTGCAGCTGAGTTTCTCCTGGGCAAAAGACACAAACACAAGCGACAACAGGAATCGCTGTGTGATCGTCTGCCGACTCTTTTAAAAGCCAGCGAGTTCCCACCGAAGGCAGGATAAGCCAGGGGAGAAGTGCAGTAGCATCAGTCACCAGGTGCTTCGGAGTGCTCCCTCTCCTCAGAGCACACCATGCTCTTGCAGCCTCATTCCAATTCACAGCACACAGGACGATACTTTCACACCCGGCACTTCTATTCTGATTGTTTACTCTCCTAGTAAATCCGCAAAGTAGTAACCTCTGCCCTCGGCACGACAGAAACAGCTCAGGTTAGAGACTTACTCCTGGATTAGAGCTACGCTAGATCACGTTGGTAGTGCTCACCCACGGCTGTTGGACGCTTATTAGGGTGCAGATCTCACTGAGGTACCAGTGAAAGGAGTGTTGTGAAACACACACTGCAGCAGTAACACACGCACTCTTCTCAAATCTCAGGTTTAAAACAAAAGCAAAATCAAGTATGACTTGAAGTTTTGACTTTTTAAGAAAAAGGTTTGCAGAAGATTGGCTCGGGTGTGGTAGAGCCCCAGGAGCCTCCTCAGCAGTAATCGGCACTGGCAACGCTGCAGTAGAACAGCAAGTTAAAGATTTACTACAACAAAATTATGAGGGGACAGGTTTGAACTCATGCAACCTAAGAGCAGGAAAAATGACAAAAATCAAGAGTGAGAAGGAAAGACCTCCATTTTCATTTCAACATCCTGCCTTCCCCCCCACTTTTTTAACAGCATGTGCTGGTCTAAACAGAAAGCTGTCCTCTGGGTCACTGCATTCGAGAAGCATACAGCATGTTCTCAAAATGCAACAATTGTTTACACTACATTAATACTAACTGCTTTTAAAATTATTTTTCTTCCTAAAGTTATCATCAGTGCAACTTAGTGTCTGGAAACAAACTGAAGCAAACACCTGAGGAATAATTCTGTTCTTCACTAAAAGCATATCCGATGTTAGCTTTAAACAGGGAATTTAAATATTGACACTGTGCTTCACAGGGAAAGAACTGTTCTTAACTAAGAAAATGAAAATATTTCTATGAGATACTGCTCTACATTTTTCAAAAGTATTAGGAGTTAGAGATCATAGCAACAGCAATCAACTTAGACAGCTTCTGAAAGATACTGTTTAGTGATAAGACAAATGAACCATGATGAATGCCCCTGCTGCTTCTTCTGACAGAGATGGACACAAAGTTTGTGATACAGCTTTCAGATATGGAAACTAGAGAACACCAGTTAATGTTTTTGGCTACTGTGAACAACGGAAACATTTTAACTGCTAATAAAAGTCAACTAATCCTTTACACAAACAAAACACAATCCCTCTTCAACAGATGTACTAGCAGCAGTATAACAAAATACATTTTCTAGGAGAGCATTGAAAAACAGTAATTTGTGTTTTCCTCTCTTGTCCTTAAGAGCTCATAGGAAAGAACTGTAAAATCATACCAAGGTTTAATTAAGAAACATGTTTTTCTTTGCCTCAAGCAGAGGCAATGCCAAAGACTTATTCAAATTATACATTACAGGATTAAGAAAAAGAAAATATACTGTCCACATTGGCCAGGAAAACCTTCCTAACAAACATACTACTTAATACACTGCTGTCTTTAATGCAGCTTAAACCAGTGTGTCAACATCACTCCAGTCATGTCATCTGTCCATTCCCACATCAGAACACCAAGTTTTAATGATATCCCTGGAATAAATTTGAGATGCAGTCTATGAATCAACTGAACGTTAACATAAACCACATCAATTAAAGAAGTATCACAACAAAGTGACCTTAGGAATAGGAAATGTTTTTAACTCTTTAAATACATTGTTGCAGTATTCAATGAATACAGCTTTCAATAGCAAAATTGTAGACACTATAAGACTTTTTTGTAAGCATTTATTTTTCACCTCCTCAAAATGCAACACATAAACCTCTGTAGATATTCTTTTGTTACAAAAAGGAATGCAGGGCAACACAAAAAACAGTGAAGACAATTTCTTCTGAAACATTTAACATCACATACCTTTTTCTCTCTGCCCATGGCACTGTGTTACAAATGAAAAATATATCTTAGAGTTCACAGGGGGTTTCTGAGTTTGGAGACTAAGACAACTCCCAAGAAGAGACATTTCAAGTATTAGTGAGTTTGTGCACAAAAAAGAACTTTCATCTAATTACTGAAATATCATGAATGCTGAAATAAGTCTAAACACTGAGATATGCAACTGGAACAAAACTGGAGCATGATGCCACAGTTTGGGAAGCTGGTAAGAAGTGTCAGAAATCTTACACAAACAAATTACTGGATTATATATAAATGACTCTGCAGGTGCACACTTCTCATCACTCATTGACTAAGTCTGTCACTGAAGTGTTGAGATGAAAGGCTGAAAGCAAAATGGTTCTGGCAATTGCTACAGGGGAAAGAGGGAGAGAGAAGGAAAAAAACCTCAACTAAATTCTCTGAAGCTATAAACTTGCCATATAATGACAGACCCTACAGAAAGTATGTATGTGAAAAAAATCTGCTTGTTATGGACTATGAGCTCAGTATTATCATATTCAAATACTCACACTATTAAGTAATCAGAATTAAAATACCATCACTGATTTAAAAAAAAAAACAACTGTATTCAAAGGGAAAAAAAAGCTTTACTGATGGATTCAGCCTGTTTAATAATATGAACTCAAGTGTCACTGTAAGATACATTGCTCTGTTGTTCTACTGTTCACAACAATTCAAATATACAAGGAAGGAATCTCATATTTTTTTCCTACTGATGAGAAAGTGGAAAAAATTTTGTCAAGTTCATGTGGCTTTTGGCATAACTTCAATGCAGTTCTAAGACAGGAGCAGTGCAGAGTGCTCTGTCCCTAAGCTGCAGGACACGTTGCTCAGCATAAACACGTGTTTGCAGTCACGTGTGGCCAAAAGCTACAGAATGACTCCACAAGCACAGCAATTCCACTACAGCAGAAACTGCCTCTATTTAACAATGATGACAGCGAGCTATAGCTTCACTAAGCTTTCAGTCATGACTCACATCACAGCCATAGTCAAAGTCTGAAAGCTTATCCATAATGTTTGTCATTAGCTTTTGGAGCTGGCAGCCACAGAGGAGAAATTGAAGCAGTCTCGGCAGCAGGTTATGAAACATTTGTTTCCCTTTGAGGTTAAGGAGACCACAGCGGAGGAGTAATAGTGATACTAAAAACCTGGTTACAGTTATCACACACATCCGCCTCACGCTGGAAATCACTGGGACTGAGGGCTTTTACAGTCCCTGCACACAGCTTGCACAGCTTTCCATGCAGCAGTGCCACAGCACTCCCAAAATGAGCAGGGAGTTGCACCAAGGGCAGCATCAGCAGCCTGAAAGGAATCAGTCATTCACTGCAGGCAACAGCTTGAAGAATACCATGAACTTAAACATCCAGGGTCTTGCTTTTAGTGGGGGAAAGCAGAAAACAACACAACTTTCTCCTCTTCTGCTGGACTAAATTGGCATTCCAGAATCAAAGCCTTCATAAAAGTTTTAAAAGAGCATTTTTCTTTTTAAATACCAATACAACACTATATACAGATATGATAAAGGGGTGTGTGTGTGAATTCCAGGGTATGAGTGAACCTGCAGTAAACACTGGGAAAAGGACTTACTGAGCAAAAACATCAGGTGGCAGGAGATAAGAATAAAGTCAGAGAATGTAAATGAGCAAAATCCATGCTGTAGCAGTCAACCTACATCAGCATCAAGGATATCCACTGCATGCTCAACACAAAGTCCAGGTCTAGCTTTGCTTCTCAGTGTCAGGACTCGAAGCTGTCACACACCCTCAGGGCAGCCCAGCAGAGCCATGGTCCTCTGCACTCACTACAGAAACATCTATCACGGAGCAAACCATAATACCTTCAAACGTTTTTAACAAATATTATTTTTAAATGTATCAGTATTTTAAATAAATAAACACCTAAAAGTTTACTTCAGTGCACAGTTTAAAATACCAGCATGACATGGATAATAGCACACAAGTGAAAAAAAAAAATTTAAATTGCCACCGCTCGAAATCATAATGAATAAACATTCTGTGATTTCAAATGCTATAATAAATATCACCTCTTCAACCACAAAATTGATCCTTGCTATTTTAGCTATTGGGCAGCATATCAAAATACATAATTGAGAAATTCCTAAAGCAAGCAGTAAATATCACGCTTTCGGAAGCAGTTACTGAACTGTGGTGGTGCAAAGAGGACACTCAAGGGACTCAGCAAGAATATTACTTCTTGAAAGCAAACAAGAAAGTAAAAAAAAAAAAAAAGTGAGGATGATGATGAACAAATACCTGCCTTGAGCTGGAAGTAACAATGCCAACAGGTTACTTCACAACTCTGGAGCAGACTGCCCAGACCATGCCTATAAGGGGGCTGCAGGCTCTCCTGTGGAGCTGGTTTTCATGTGGCTATAACAGATCACAGGAAAACTTTTGGGCTCCAGCAGCTTGCTTCTCCAGAAGTCTGGAAACCATTGCTCCAAAATCCAGATGAAGAGAGTGGCTCTCAGGAGGGTAGAGTTTAGAAAGAACAAGTAAAAACCAACCAAACAAAAAATCAAATATCCAGGCCAAAAAAATAAAACCAAAACAACTACACATACCAAAATTAGCCAAACAAGCTCCCACCTCCATGACCTGAATGGAATTCATATACAGTAGTCAATCTTTAAACTACTACAAGTGTTCGGAGCAAAAATTTCTCCTCACTTGCTCTGAAAGAACTCAGCTTTTCCAAGGCAGGAAAAACTATTTGGCCTCTAATCCCTACCTGCAGTTAGAATACAAACACCACTCATTGCACAAAAGGACTCAAGAGAAAAGGAATTAAATGAAAAGCATTCTACACAGTTTCATTTTTACAAGACAGTCCTAGGTTGCTATAATGAAAAATCTGAAGAGGAATCAAGCAATTTCTGTACTCTGGCTGCCTTACAAAAGGCATCCAAAAATAAAGCAATTCACCTAAAACATTTCAAACGTATCAAACAGTAACAGAGACTAAGATTAATTTGGCCAGAAGAATGGGAGGAGGGGAAAGGGAAGTACACAAACCCCCATGATCCTATGGATCAAGATGTAGGTAACTGCTGTCATGGATGCTTCCATTACTTGTAAATATTATGTCATTTGTCTTAGTTAAAAGTTAATTCTCCCATTAGCAAAATTTGGGACATTTTGGTTTGGTTTCATTTATTATTTTCCTTTCTTCATGGTTCCTTACTTGATCCAGTGCCAAAAGGTGTATCTAGAAATGTATGTACCTTAAGAAGAAAGTTATGAAGGACAATGACTAAGTCTTAAGCTTCTAGAGAAATATCAAGAGGCAGAGCCAAGCCTACACTCTAAGGGAAAAAGGTTTTAGGGGCATAGGAAGTGAGAAGACTTCCAGCTAGGGAAATAAGGTTTAAAGATCTTCAATTCTTTCAAAATTTGCTCTATTACATTTAGAAAGAAAGGAGAAAAGACATTTATTTACTAAAGAGCAAGTAGCCAACATTAAATCTTAAAAAAACCCAAACAAATGAAAGAGTATTATATGGAAGTCTCTTGCTCTCTAATTGTCATCTGAAACAAGTCATTATTGCATTATTGACTGGGAACTGCAAATCTCCCACAGAAGAAGATGATGTTACACAAGACAGCAAATGAAGAACTGGGATGGGACAACTTCCTGGAAGCAGACTCATCTTTGGCATGCCCACAGAATATGTAGCAATGACTAGACAGACAGTAACAACACTGCAGCCACCACTTATTATTACACTGATCAATCATTATGTTGCTGCTGCCTTGCCCTTGCATTCCCATCTCTGGGTCTGCCTGGCCAAAGAGGACATTTTGACAAAGCACAGGATGGCCAGACTGGTTTCTAACTGCGCAAATGTAACTAATGAATGGGAACAAAACTGTATTAATAGATTACATGATTATTCTATTCTTAGATAAAACAAAGCAGTTACACTCTGAGAAGCCCCTGAACACTGAACAACATGCATGGACAATACCAGTCTGTAAGGTAAATAGTATCAGAAGCTTCGTCCCCCTGATACAGTTATCTTCATGGGAAAATAAATGGGAGGTACAATGTAACTTTGTGGACAGAAAAGAGATGAGAACAAATAGCCTACCCAGAACCTGCTCTATAACTAAGCAACTTGCTGCAGCAACTCATTTATCTGCTGATCTTCAAAGAAAGGAGCAGTCTCATGGCACTTTACAAAACAAAACTCTTAAAATGTCTTAAAAATGTGATTAACTTCCTACTGACACACAAAAAGCATTTAGGGTATTATCAATACCACTACTCAGTGGACCTTAAGCTGCCATTGAAGAAGTCACCCCAAAAATTTACTGATACCAAGAGTGACTAAATTACCTGCTTTCAGCAGTTTAACCCTTTGCTTTATGAAAAATTCAGCGTCAGATAAAAGACTGCGAGAACCAGAGTTCAGTTTGGACACCAACAACACACCCATAATTATCCAACAAAATTACAACTTTATGCTCTTGGTGAAGAGTGTGCACAGGTAGCCTTCACATTTCAAGGGATCTTTCAAAAGCTTTTTAAGCCCCAGGTGTTTAATAACTGGGGTAGACGGCAGCACTGGCATGAGCTTTTCTTCAGTACAGTGAAATTATTTAGCAGAAGATTCCAACTTGCCTGTCTCATTATCCTGGCTTTATGCATTGTACAGTGTCACAACCTCTTGGCAGTCATCAGGACAAGAGAAGGTCTGCTGAAAAATCTTTCACAGTTCCTTTTCTTAGTCTGAAGAGCTTTTTTAGCTTAGGCTATGCTTCTAGAAAACTATCAGATCAGGAAGAAAGGCAGGAAGACTGTTTCTGGCTACCCCGTAATACTCAAAAAACAGTAACTAGAACAGTTGACAAGATAAATTATTTTCTTCCATGATCAGGAAAGGCCGAAACATCAGAAGTGTCATGACCTATTATGGCAGTAGCTCCTGGACTTGCACTACCTTCTCCTTGCTGTATCTAGAGCAGCAAGGCTACAGAAGCAACTTCCCCAACTCGTCACGTCTTGTCTCTGCACATTCCAGAGATGGCAGTGTGATTACATCTCTGCTGCGGGTCGGGCACTGGGTCCCAACCTACCGAACACACCCTGAACAATGTGTTTTTCCAGTATCACACCCCTCTTTATGTTTCACTGCTCTACTAAGTAATAGCCTTCTCTACTGCAACAACAAAGGCTACCATCTGTGGCATCACTAGAGAGGCTGCAAAACTACTCACAGAAAAAAATGAAGTTCTAAAAGAGGGAAGAAAAGGATGCACCCTCAGCTGGAGCCAGGGCAGTCCAAGGACCACAGAGTATTTACATCTGTGTGACACTATACCCAGCATGCTATAGTGCTGTGGACTTGTTCTTGGTGATGTGTTTAAGACAGACAATTAAAAAGCAATTAAAATGAGTATATTTGTATATTAATATAAGCACATTATGTAATTAGTGATTCTACTCCCATTAGCACCTCCCTCTTTCCTTGTGGAAGTCCACAAAAGCACACATCACCACCACCTGGACCAGCACAATTTTTATTACTCAGATACACAAATTTTTCAGAACTCACTTCTGTATCATTTTGGATGAGTGCAACCCAGAGTCTCAGAGAGTCTTGGGGTACATTCTATTTAATTAAATACAATAACTGAACACTCACCATATGCTTAAGCAGCAAAAAGGTTTTGCACATTTACCAGTAGCATAAAACATTGCCTTACATGGGTATGATCACACACAGCACTTGCCCAAACCAGCTCTGAAGGCACACTGCTTCTGCGCAGTAACTTTGCTACAGAATCAAAATATTATTCATCACTATTTCAGATTCTGTAGCTCTGTTTTGAGACCAGATCCATCCTTACAGCAAATGCTAATTGCACTGCTCTCTCCTGAGCTCAGCCTTTAAGCACGCTGAGTTTTGCCCACACTAACAGTAGCACAGGAAGGTAGCTTGAATGTATTTTCCTAATAGTGATGTGATTTTTAAACTGTTAAAACACTGTTGATCTGTCCATGTTGGAGTTTAAAAGCAAAATTAATTTCCTAGTAGAAAACAACACTGGATAACAATATGGATTTGCACTGGAATTCATTTCATAGGCACTAGGTGCAAAAAATATAAATCACCTACTTTAGCCCAATCTTTTCATTTACCCTCTAACAGAAAAGATCACTCCAAGCCACAGAAATTGTGCAATGTGCCCAAACCCCTCACATTTAGGGATCTAACACCTCCAGCATTTCTTCCTGTTATTTTAAGTAATGCTTTTAAAGGTCTTTCTTTACTATTGGAGATTTCCTCACACTGATCTTGTTTTCCTTCTTCTTCCTTATGCTCCCAGCTGTGCAGATAAATGGATAGATACATACAGTATTCCAGGCTCACAGAATCTGACTCAGTGGTTGCAGGTAGCTTGGTAGCTCTAGACTAGGCTTTGGTGAGAAGCGGGAAAGGCAACTAAATCAGATTCAGGAAAATAACTTTAAAAACTGTATAAAACTGTGAAAAAGCAGGCAAACACAGTAATCATATTTCCTTCTCACCTGACAACACAAACAAGCTTAAATCCAGGCTTCTTTGCTGCAGTAAGTAGTAGTAGGTAGTTAAGTAGATAGTAAAGGAGTCAACATCAAATACATTCCCAAGAAAGTTCTCCTTTGAGGATAACTATGGAACATGTTTCAGAGCTGGCTGTTACAGCAAAGCAGCCTGAAATCCCATGCCCAAGCATCTCCAAAGCTGATCTGGTAGTCCCATGGTGAATCTAGAAAAATGCAAAAATTGTGTCCCTGAGGACACAAGGAGTGGTATCTCTGCCATGCCACGGGATGCATACACTGCCCAGCTGGGGTGCACAACTGGAAGATCTCAGTAGCACAGTATCTGGATTACGTTTTTCTTGAGGTGATGGCTTCTGCAACCAAGAACCACTACAGGCTCTAATTAGCACAGTGCACTGAGTACTACAGTAATCTGAAATGCAATATAAAAGCAGAAAGCTATTGCTTATACAGAAGAACTGTAAATTAAGCCTGTCATGTGTGCTGGTTTGGCTTCTCCATGAGTAGAGGGGAATATGGGATTTTCTACTACTTATAATACACAAGGGACTTCATACTAAATTACCAGAATGCCAGTTTTAAGAAACAAAATCTGCTCTCCAGTCTTTTTCCTCAGTTATCCAGGACCCTTCCTAGTCTACTCAGACAATATCTCTAAATGGCCATTTGATACCTTGTACCATCTTCATTCTCCTAGTTGTAACTTCTTTACTTCTCCTATATCTTTTCAAGATGGAGGAGGGAAGCAAGGCTGTTAACCAGGCTGCACTTGGTGCTCGAAATGCAGCAGTGAACTTACACAAAGCTTGTATTATTCCCAGTTCACTTCCAAGGGCGATGCAGTGAATGGAAGAAGATTCTATGAGGAGTGGTGAAAAGGTACAGAGGCAGCATGGCCAGGCTCAGACACCCTCGAGGCGTGCACAGCAGCGAAGGAACTCACCATCCCTCCCCTGCACTCATGCTTAACATCAGCATCTGCCACTCACAGACCTCAACACACCAGGTTAAACAATTTTTGCTCAATCCAGGGTGGCTAATCTTATGCAAACATTCAGGGTTTCCATTAGGAACTTCTGAACATTCATACAAAAAAAACTGTTAGTAGTCTAAAGTATTAAAAAAAAAAATTATTGACTGAGAACATCGTTTTGCAGAATCTATAAAACTTTACTGTAGAAAAGAAATGCTTATTGCCAAAGTGTTTGGCACTTTTCATTCAAAACAAAGAGCAGGCCCAAGTCATACTTCTCTTCCACTTCAGGAAAAAAACAGTTCAGGAATTCCCAGTTGAGGAGAAGCATCCAGGCAGTGCAGGAATGGGAGCAGGATCAGCCCCACACACTCAGGTGTGTTTCCTCCTGGTTTGAGCAGGGAACTGCTCTCTGAAGAAGCACCTCGGCAGCGAAGTGCAGAGCTGAACCAATTAGTGTGGGGTGCCCAGTGCTGATAAATCCTAACCTCACATCAGGGTCGCTTTTACAAGTCAAGTGTAGATTAACCGTGGGGAAAACGACAACAACAATTAAACCATTCAAGGCCTGAGGTTTGAGGCTGCTTTGTTAAGTCCTTTATGTGAACTGATACACATGCACACGTGCACAGCCTGGTAACACAGGAACATTTACTACTTCCTGCCACTATACAGGGAACCCTGCTGACAAAATCATTCTTTCCTACTGAAATTCAGTTTTCACTGTGTTTAGTAACAGATACATTTCAAGTATAATAATAAACAATGATTTTAAGAGATTCCTACTACCAAAAAAAAAATCTACACTTTGGGTTAATTTTAACGTTTGCTTTCGATGTAATTAACAAGATATAATTACGCTCTCATCTAAAATTAACAACTGCAAAATGAGCAAAACAAAAAATGTTCCTTTTTTCAAATGGGATGATCTGGAAAAAAAGCTTCTTTCTTGTTCTCTAAGACATAGATTTCGGAGTTCTATTCTCCACCAGTTTCCCAAATTCCTAGAAGACATGGTTCCCAGGAGCTTCTGAGATTGCTCCTTAATAAGCTCAATTTTCCAGCCTTGCCTGTTAGTTCTGTGCCACGTCCTACAGAAGCTTCCCTGACTGAAGAGGATGAACTGTGCGTGGAAGGGACAGGAGATTTGGTGACGTCCCTGCCTTGAACACGAAAAGAGCTCAGGGCTGGTGCCCCAGAGAGCAGAAACTGTGGGGTGGTTTACCCCATCCTGCTCCCATTTGGAAATCCCCTTCCCTCCATCAGTATCCCCATTTTGACTGGAGTCTTTATGAAGATTTTTGGGGTCTAGACACTCCCAAGAAACCCCAACCATTGAATTTCTGGCCAGCCTTAATCTACTGAATCATCTGCCAGGTGGCTGCTTTCTTCTACTTTGCAGCATGAACACTAGCAATCATTAAAATAATTTTAGAAGACTAAACAGAGCATTGATTCAAGAGTTTTCCTCAGTCTCTAAAAAAGAACCATTAAATCCCAAAGCAGTTTACACTTTCTTCATCATTTGTTTTAACTAAGATTTAACCTTTATTTTCCCTTTCCATTCTGACAGCAACCTTTCTACCCCCAAGTGTTAATGCAAGAAAATTATTACTTAGGCGCTAAGAAAGAGCTGATTATTGTTGTAAAAAGTTCTGAAGATCAGCTTCACTTCAATGCTTTGAAGATGAAAGTTACTGTACTGAAAACATCCAAATGTTAGCAGACACCAAAATTAGCACTAAACAGTGTTAATTATTTAATACTGCCTACATGGAGAACAACTTTTTTTACACAAATAACACAGCTGAAAAACTGTTTTGTATGGAATCTCGGGTGTCAGTCTCCACTATTTACCATGCAATTCTTAAAAGAATGCAGAACAGGAACTTTATAATCCTCAGCTAAGCACTCCACTGACAATTTTATCACTTTTTCTTTGTCAGCAATTTTAAGTCGCATTCTTTTCTTACTGAAAACAAAAGGAAACTTTTAAGTGACTGAGAAAGCTTTTCCTGTTTAACTATTCAGTGTTAAATAGCCAACCAGCTGTTCTGGTGCCAAACAGGCTGCCATGGGACCACCGAACCAAGTCCTTGCTTCCCCAGGCCTATTAGTTAAGCTATCACAATCAGGAATGAAGTTATACTCTGGATTCTAGAGAAAACAATATACAGACCCAGCCATATACAGATTTTGAGGCTAACTTGCTTTTCCAAATCCTAACACAAACACACTGAAATCCAAGAGGCAAAGAAACTGCTGTGTACTCCTCCACAGGCACATTAGCAGTGAACAACCAAATTCAGATCTGCAAACCTGAGCAACTTGTAATACAAACAAGAATAAAGAAGAATCCACTGATATACACTGGAACACCTCTAAACCAGCAATCTTTTAGAACCTCATCACAGACAGAGCTTCTTGAACCCTGTACCTCATGCAGTAACATCTGCAGCTGCAAACTTCAAAACCACATGGTTTATGCAAACAACTATTTCAGAAACAGAAATTTGAGAGATGCCTTCAAGAAGGAAGACCTCATGCCTATGAAATTTTATTTTCATTTCATTTTAAAGAGCAACCAAATAGCAGGAGTGGAGGGATAATGATGCTCCTGATGGAGTTTATTGCATATGGTGGGGCTCTTGGATATTTCAGTGCTCTTAGTAACAGTCCTGATGTGTCACCATCCCAAATAATTACCCAAATTAGTTTTCCCTTGTACAGGGAGACAAAACAAGTTGGTCAAAATTCTCCTCCTTTTTCTTTGGAAAACCGAGTTACTTCACATGTGGCAGCAATTATAATTACCCCATTTTTCAGCAGAAATACATTCTGAAGAGGAAATTGTATTTCACATGTATTTCACACATGTTGCATATTTACTTTCTTAGTACATATAACATTTATTTTTTGTTTCATGAGCCAAATCCTCAGACAGTATTTCAACAGCTTTCTGGTCAACTATTCTTAGAACATAAAGGCAACAAAACAGACTTGAAAACACATTTTAGGACAGTTGGCTACTGCGTGTCACTCGGTGAATTACATCTTTCTTACGCTTTGCAGAACACCCTAATTCCAGAAATACACTCCCAATCTCAATACTCTATTCTTTCAGAAAAATCTTCCCAACTACTTCTATTTTCACTCCACTGCTAGTACCACTCATCTGAGGCAAACTTTGAGGACTTCCAAAACCAATTACTGCCTTCCTGCTTTGCCTCTGGCTAAAAGCTGGTATAAACACCAAATTAAGCTGTATCTCGAATTCCTATTGATGATGAATGATTCTTCCTTTGTCTCAGGACAACACAAAGTCCCTTAAGTTTACTCCACACCCTGTATTTTTCTCTCTTAATAATGCAGCATTTTGTGGTCTGTGTCATCAT
The DNA here is from genome assembly GCA_013400575.1 of Peucedramus taeniatus. Lineage (NCBI taxonomy): Eukaryota > Metazoa > Chordata > Aves > Passeriformes > Fringillidae > Peucedramus > Peucedramus taeniatus. Next base: position 1,355,375 of record WBNO01033426.1, read on the forward strand.
CAGCCGCTACAACCCCACACACAACTGGGATGGAAACCCTCACTACTCACATTTCTTTTGCTTCAGCTAGTTCATTCACATTTCCTGCTAAGACTTTTACCCCACAAATGCTCTCATTATTTGGAGTATATCTCTGGAGCATATAAGAGCAGGTTTTTTTGGTCAGTCCTCCACACTACTGGATCCTCATTGCCTCTCTTTTTCCTGGACTACTTTTCCATGACTTTAAAAATGCTAAGCATTGTCCTTGAAGGGGTGTGAGCATGGGATAGTGCATGGCAGTGGATCACAGGGGAGAAGAGAAAAATAAACCCAAACACAGAGGTACACCACAAACTCTCTAGTATGTAATTCCTGGCACTTCCTTAGCTCCAGACCTTTTTCACCAAAAAAATTCAATTAAGAAGCCATAAGGATATTCTTTTTTTCTTTCAAAAGCAGAGAGGACATGATTTAAGAGAGCTTGCTGAAAAAATAGAAGTACATACCAAAAAAAAAAAAAAAGTAACTGCAATTAATGTGCATTATTTGCAGGCTTTTCCACTGAAAAGTGACTAATTTTTTTTTTTTTTATTCATTAAACTAACTGAACTGAAGCAGAGTTCCAATTTAAATGCCATTACAGTCAGGTCTGACCCAAACCTCAAACAAGCTCCAGATGTTACTGGTCAAAATCAGAATTAGAGCAGGATTTAAGAATTACTAGAGACAGTAATAATTTAACTGCAACTGTTATCCCTTCTGGAGGGAGAAACTTTTCTCCGAAAGAAAGGAAGAGACAAACTGTGCCTTTGCAATAAAGAATAAGAAGAGATATAAAAGTCAATTTTAAAAAAGGACAAGATAAAACAGGGACTGAAAAGAGAATGGTTACTTTAGTGGTTATTTTGCTGGAGGTTATCAGGGAGGAGAAGCTGCTCCCTGGAACACAGCTCTCAGAACAGCAAAAGAACCAAAGCGACCCTTTAAAGAGTATTCAGTTATTTTGCCTACAGAAGCCAGGTGGCTACAAGTGGCAGTGCTGCCTTTATCTGGGTGGTAACACAACACTGGCACACTTCAAACAGCTAAGCTACAGGAAATGTATCTGTGCACATGTAACAGGAGAGTCTTTACCTGTTTAAGCTTGCTCACAAACTCCATCAGACACAACACACTGTCTAGATTTTCACCTAGCAGATGTACCTTTTCCCCCCATTACATCCTTTGACCATAAAAATGTTAAAATAAACATACACTGTTAATTCATATGGCCAAGTTCAGGTATTTTAATGTCCCTGTGGACGTTTTATTATTGATGCATTTTCAGCAAGCTTATAAGATCAAAGAAACCCCACAAGACCAAAAAGAGAGCAACACAGACAAGGGGACAGGTGAGTACATCTCTGTCTCACTTTGACTTGGACAATCTGGGTAAACAAGCTATTTCACTAAACATCTAGATGCTAATCTGTGGGATGATAGAGATCTCTGGGATTTTATCAGAAAACTTCTATCAAGCTGTAGGATCTCCCCATCCTGCCCTTCTCAAGGCAGGGCCCTGGGATTTAAGCCACTTGCAGCTGAATTGCAGGAGAGAAGCAATGCACCTCAAGGACCAGGCTGCACACACAGGAAAAATACCACATCCACTGCTGGGTTGCACAATGCAAGATAAAAAGTGTTCAAAATACTGCAAACGCCACTCTCTCTTCTTTGAAAATTAAAATATTTACTTCAAAGTGCTGACACAGAATAAATGACCCCAGAACAAAGAGAAACACCTTTCAATTAACTTAGAGGCATCTGGTTTCAACTTTTGCTATTGCCATCATACCTAACACATGCAGTGTTCACAGCCAAATTTGGGGTGATAAATGGGGGGAAGGGTATTTTCATTATTTTCTGCAAATCCTATTAGCAATCAACTCCAGGAATTTCTCAAGCAAACAGAGGCTACAAATGTAAGGATTTCAATGTCAATAGTGCTTATTCCCTGCCTTAATATAACCCAGCACCCCTGAAGTCTGAGCATACTCCCAACCCCTGCAAGCTTCCTTCTCAGGCACAATTCACCCTGCTGAGCTGTACAGGGAACTTCCACTTGAATGCTGAGCTCCAGCTACTGGGGAAGAGGAAAGATGATTCCACATCTACCAATAAATGCACCCCCCATGCAACTGCACACGTGCAGACAAACTCAAGACACTGGTCCCAAGCACTTCAGCAGAATCCTGGCACCACTCTGCTGCTGAGGTTAAGAACCAGCACAGAGTGACAAACTCCTGCTACACAACAGCACTGCCTGCACTGCATGTTACAACTACTCTTCTAGGGACAACTACGACAATTTTTTTAGAAGAAAATCTGCTGGACATGCAGTTTCCATGAGACTTTTGTTATCAGTTTTAACAACTATGCAATCAGATTGGCTCAACAAGGTACAGGTCTCACACTTTCTGTTCTGTGAGGACTAAATCAGAAACAGTAGTATTGGTATTACTTATAGAATTTAAAATTATTTTAGTATTACTGACACTATTATTGTAATATTTGATTTACATAAATACTTTATCTGAAATCAAAGAAATTACCCCCTATTTTATTTCATATACTAATGTACTTATCTGGCTAGATCTTGAACAGATCAGCAACCCAAGAGCCAGCGATACAGTTTCTCAACATCCAACAATCAGAATCTGTGCTTACACATGTCCATAACCTTCATGATGCTTTATCTTCAGGGGGAAACAGAAAGAAAAGCAGGAGTTCTAGGGCATTAAGGGTTTTCAGTTTTGAGTTTTGCTCAGAAATACAGAGAGGATGAGTGAAAACCTCAGCAGGCACATGATGTACAGAGGTGGCAGGTACATGATGCACACACAAGAGCTGTTCCTGCCACTGCTGGCTCCTGCTATCTCACTGGTGCTCTATAAACTCTTTAAAATGGTAACATGCACTTCAATGTAGCTCCAACAACTTAACTCCAATCCTCGTATTTTATTATTGTTGCTTGAAAAAAACATCTCAACAAGCTGGTAGAACTCTGTGGAAAGGAGAAGGTATTTCTCACCACTACAAGTGGCATATCTACAGCAATTTGTATTTTCTCCCAAATCTTACAACACAGAAAGTGATTAAGCAATCTGGGTAGGCTGTAAATCAAATTATTCAGGTATATTCCAGTGCTGGACTACCATTAAAACAGCATCTTAAAATAGCTTTTGCTGCTGCTGAAGATTACAGAGACAGTTGAAATTTCTCAGCAGATCAAGGAGGCAGCTGCACACATTCAACCACTACAGGACTTACAGTTACAGATCTTAGTGAGTGAACTAACATGGGAAAGAAAAACAGTAGGCTGAGGAAAGCATTCCAGCTCCCAGAAAATTCAAGGCCACTCAACACAGCCAAGTATACAGCTATCTTTTGAATATAAGCTGAACTTCTGAAGTGAACATATACCACTAAAAATTCCATGTGAGCCCAGTGCTGGCACCACTCCCTGCCTGGCAGGCAGTTCACATCATCTTCTTTCTCCGTGGCAGCAGGAAAAAGGAGCAGGTACCTCTCCAGCCTCTCCTCTGCTCAGGTCCAAGGAGCACCTAGACAAGGCTACAGGAACAAGGCATTCTTCCCAGCTGCCCACTTCTCCAGGTGCCCTCTGAACTGGACCAGGAGGCAGGGCACAGTTTTTCTTTTGGAAGCAGTCACATATTTTCAAAGCTTCTCCTCCCAAGGCAGCCCTTTCTCTACCTTTGGTGCACCCTCAGGTGGGAAACACAGGGGCACAGAGCAGTGTCCTGGCATCCCAACAGGTCACCCAGCTGGGAGATGGCTCCCCAGGAAGAAAGTGCTGTCAGGAACTGGACTCCTATGGGCTGCACTACATCCCCACTGGAGATGCAAGTTACCAAATGAATAACCCCTCCCCAAATTTCTGAGCAGGATGTAGAAATCAAAATTGCACTCTACCAGCAGTGGGTTTACAACACCAAGAGTTTAATCAGCTTCTCACAGAAGGCAATGGTCCATATTTAGGGTAGAAATCAACCATAACTGCTCAACAACTCCACTTACTTTAAAAAATTTCTTACTCCAGAAAACACAAATATCTATTTACAAAACTGTATGCTGCCAAAATTTTAAATACTTCTATTGTACATCCATCCTTTGATTTAATAAAGCATGCATCTGAGGTGGTTAATGTGCATTTCAAGGTATATTAAAAATGAGAGATCAAAAATTAGCATTAGCCCAGGTAATCTCTGCCAACATTTTGCTCCAGCTATGCTAACTAGACCCTGTCTAGCATTAAGCTCATCAACTCTAAGCCAGTTTTACCTTCTTAGGTCTAACCTGTGAATGCGATGCTAATAGCAATAGGCACACTTTAAGTTGAATTCAAAATGACAGAAATTTCATGCATCTTCTTCTGCAAACTTTCCAGATCAGGAAGCAGGTTAACTCAAACCCTCTGCTTCTAACACACCTGCTAAAAACCTGCTTTATTATCCAACCATCTTCCAGAAATCAGTGTCTCCTGGTTAAATTAGTATCATTACACTGGCCAGAAACCTTGGCTGATCAAACAGCTGCAGTAAACACCAGCTCCAGGTCTGAATACAAGCTGGAAATTTTCATCCCACAAAAAAAGACAACTTGGACAGGAGACTAAAATCCCCACAAATACACTTAGACCATAATTTAATTTAAATTATTAATTAAATTTATGTTTTACATTATTATTTAAATTTATAATTTAAATTAGGCAACAGTTTGACTTTTTAATATGTATTTGAATCAGAAAATAGTAACCCACTTTACACAGGTGAAAAAACTGAAGACCTTTCAGATGCATCTCCAAGCTGGAAAATGCAAGAAACTATATTAAGCTACAAGGAATACCCTTGTGGGAAGAAAAGAAAAAAAAAAAAGAAGTAAAAGAAATGAAGACATGCAGAAGCAGACCTGTAATAGGAACAACTTCATCCCCAGAAGTGGTTTGCATCTGAACAACATTCAATTTTTATTGAATGGTAAAACCATGTGTCTGCACCAAGAGCTCTGTAAACTTGGATTTTATACCTTTGGAACTTTGCTACAGCCCTGCAATGCATTTCTTGGGGAAGACAGGCCCAGGTGTCCAATAAAGGGTCTTGGGTATGTTTTAAAAACAAGTTTTAGAAGCCATTAATGGCTTAAGAATTTTCTCGTCCTCCTGTCTCCTCAGTACAGTTGACCCACTTGTCTACAGGGCCAAACAACAAAGCAGACCAATGAACTGAGCTAGGTTAAAAATAAACACAAAATAAGGAAGTTATTTTAAATTCAGATCTCTTCATTCATCTCCTCATGAGCAAGAAGGCAAAAGAGAAGCACAGATCAAAAAACTCTGCTTTAGAAGACAACCTCTTCTCTGTAGCAACGTTGAAGTGAACTAGACACAACTCTTCCCCTGGCTCTCAGCAGCCTGTAAAACTCATCTGATATAATGAAGTCTGGTGCCCAGACCAAAATCAAGGACCTTCCCTGCAGCTTGTGCTCAATTTTGGGTTAAGCTCCTCTTTCTTGCAGGCATTATTCTCAGCTGGACTGCTGCACAGCCACCTGACACTGTACCAGCCAAGAGACTCCTTAATTGTGGGACATGTTTGATGCCTCTGGCTCCAGAGAGGTCAAGCACACCTGCTAAGTGGGCTTCTGCTGGACTAATTTAAGCTAAAGCCAGATGACAATAATAATAATCTTGAACAAAATGGGCTTTCAAGATGCAGTCTGTGTTGAATTCAATGCTACTGGTACAACTTCACCAGCAAAAGCAAGTGTTTACACATTTGGATAAGTAAGACTCCCATGGCTCACATTCAGACCTTGAGTAAGCTTTACTTCAAGCAATCACATTCTATTCTTGGATTTGACCTCAGTTTTGTTCTTCAAAGGTAGCATAAAGAATCTAAATTTTTATTCATCTTAATTATTAGCTGAAATATAGATTTACACAAACAATTCTGGGGTATGTATGATCTGAAAGACAACAAACAGATAAACACAGAGGAGAACTGCTTGAGGCATGAGCTCTCACTGCACTCAGTTCATTGTAACTGCAGGATGCTGAAAGGTCTTATAGAATTAGTTGGAATGTTTTCTTAATCCAGCAAGAGAGGTCACTGACCAATAAAGCTGAAGTGTTTTTATCCCAAGTTGAAAAGCCTGAACGCTGAGGTTCCACACACCTCTCTTCAGTGGCAATGCCAAGAGGCTCAGTCCCACCTCCACACCCCAGCCTGCCCCAGAGCCAGCTCAGCTCCTGCTCAGCTGCAGGGACTGAAGAGCCCCTGGGTCTGACTCCTGATCTCCAGCCAAGCACAGGGACACAGCAGCCACGGCTTATCAACAGGCAACTGACACAGGCACAACGAGATCCGTTCTTGTGCAACTTTCTAATTACTTTCCCATTAACCTGTGCTATTATCAAAATCAAGAGGGTTTCCCCAGCAGAGCTCTGCTGATAAGCAAAGGAGCTGCACAGCTTTCCCTCCTTCAGAGGGAAGCCACAAGAATCCTTTCCAGTAAGGACCACATCCTTCCCACACCAGCCCTCTCTTCTGCTTTGGGTGACACACTCCAGGGCACAAGTATTAGGTCAAAGCATGAGCCTGATGAACCACATAAGTTGAAAAAACAAGACAAATCTGTTGAGGATAAGGAAATATTTTAAAATCAATATGGAACTGAAGCAGTATATTTGAAGGAAAAAAACAATTATTATAAAATTCTGTGGTTAAGCTCTCAGAATTAGGTACTTTTAAAGAAATTATTAATCAGTTTTAGTTCTGGCAGATTTGGGGTTGATTTTACTGTTGCCTATTTTTAATTCCTCAGCCATGAGGACACTTATAGGAAGAAGAAGGAAAAAAAAAGAAAAAGCTCAACACTTAAGCTTATGGTTACCTTTGTGGCATTACAGAAATACTACAACATGTTATATTAGTTTTTAAGGGGACTGTTTTTTTGATGCAGAGTGCAAGAAGTATTTGAAGCAGTCAGACTGCTTCAGTCAGAGGAGGTGAAAGACACACAGGAAGAATGAGAAGGAGAGGAAAGCAGATGAAAACACTGAAACACCACTACTTTAATTGCTATTAGCAGGGAGGGGTTTGCATGTGCTTTGTGACCCACTATTAAATTCTTATAATACAGACACATTTGAGCTATCTCTGTGTTCAACTTCTAATAGTTTCTCCTGTTCTCTAGAATTAGATTCACCCCTTGATATTATTAAGCAACTAACACTTAACCAGGTGAAAAATTCTTTAGAAGAGGTCAATTCCTTGCTATTCCCAAGGGAGAAAGAAATCTAACTAACCCTTAGTTTGGTTTAATGAACAATAAAAGGTTCACACAGACTCTGCTTAAGCAAATATCCTTTTACAACAAGTACACCTCACATTGTCTTAGGACCTGAAGCCTGTACACCCACACAGCAGTATGTGAGTGTCCAGTCAGCTCCATCTGTAACAGAAGCAAATTAACCATTTCTCTAGCTGGAAGAATTAAGATATGCTCTGAAGGAAAACTTGTGCCTAAAAATTGTTACCTGATGGCAGTTACCAGAAATATCTTGGGATGAGTAACTGAGACACATTTCACAACTACTGAGCAGCAAAGAGGCAGCTGCATCAAGAGAACTGTCTGGATTTGTGAGCAAGAAAAAAACCAGAGATGATGCAGAAATCACCATGGCCCTGTACTAGGATTCAGAATTCCACCTTGACTAAGACAATTTGCATTTTTGAGGAGGGGAGGAAAAAAAATAATATAAATAAAAGAAAATGTTCACTCTCCAAACATTTCTTAATCTCTTCATTCTTTTCCAGCAATCAGAGACTGTCAAGACTAAAAAATGCAACAGGTAACTGTCCAAAAACTGCATACTGCTAAAGAGCACAGTCATACAGGGGCTGAGGCAGCCTGGCAGGATCAATCCATAATGGTCTCTTATCACAGCTGATGGGCAAAATAGCAATGCACAGAAATACAGACCCAGATAATACAGGCACAGGGTGGCCAGCCAAATAATCTTAATACCTGCACACTGGAATGCTGGTATCCAAGCCTCTGCCATTGCCACAACCATGTCCAGCACAGTGGGAGATCTGCAGAACATGGGCAAGTTCAAAGCACCTACCCAAAAGTCCTCCTCCTCTGCTGAGGGATACAGGATCAGCTGCACATGGGAGCAATAAGAGGGGGTGGCACAGCTGCCCCAGTGCCTGGACAGGGTGGCTTCCTCCCACAGCAACGTGTTGGTCTTCTATTGGGAAGTCTGTTTCTCTTCTTAAAAATCTAATTTCTCCCTTCTTAAATGTCGTATATCAAGATAAATAACATTATTTATTACCTTATCTACTAAAGATAGATGTAATTTTCAATTCACTGTCTATGTATTTTATGAAACCAACTTACACCACTAATGCTTGATCTATTTATCAGAAAGAATATTAACCTCCTAAGTTGTATTTGGAGTTTAAAACCACCACCAAGTTTTAATAGGTACTCTCATACTCTTATCAAAATCTCCACCAAAGTTCTGCTGAACAGTATCAGGAATATTAGAAAACTCACTGAAATGCATGGGGAGGAAAATCTCTTTTGTGGGAATACACAACCATTCCTTTTTTCAAACATGGCAGAAATTCATCCAATTGTTGTATTAGGATCATCACATTTAGAACCCTAAACCAGAACTGTCCTTAGACCTTTACCAAAACACACGTGCACAGCTGGAGATGCCATATTCTTAAAAAACATCCTTACATTGAGCCTTGTGAAATCATCAGATGATCAAGATTAGAGCTCAGCGAACACCAATGATACTCCTACACATCCTTTCCTATTTACACTAGGAAAAGGGAAATTATGAAAAATGACCTTAATAATTTTCACAGATTTCTGCATTTAAATCAAGTTCTACTGGAGTGCATTAAACCACTTAACACACAACATATAAAGCTCCAAGTTCTGTTTCCCAGCAATTTTATGTTTCATATCAAAGAGTGACTATACTGAAAAAACTCATCACCTCTCCTAGGCTGCAAAATACTGCAGTATTGCTAAAAAAAAAATCTATTTTGAACTTTCTCCTCATGTGACATCCCAGCTCACTATCCACATCATCTTCCTCTGGCTTGCAATATGCTTTGGAGTGCCAGCCGAGGGGCTGGTTCTGGTGCAGAAAAGCTGATGGTGTTCAGGACACCTGGAAGACTGTCTATAGATCCACACACCAGCACATATGCAAGAACAGGCTGAGGGAACAGCGCTTTTTCTTCCCCAAGTTAAGTAGGATGCTCCTGGCACACCTTCTCTGAGTGGCATCACTCTGGAGCTCACTTTACAGCTGCAGTCAAGGAGAACTCAGGTTTGCAGACAGTGAACATCCTGTTCTCCTAAGACATTTGATGCTACAGAGCATGACGATTTTGCTTAAATCTTCACTATTATATGGGTCAGGAATGACTTATTTTGCTAATGTTTAAAACAGCTGTCAAACAGCAATTAAAAATACTAACTGAGCTATGCTGTATTGATTACAGCATGGATTTTAAATTTTCTCAAAATTTATCACTTAATCCCCCTATTTTTAATACATTTTGCCTAACAAATATGCCCATGCCATTACACTGAACAATCAAATTGTGATATTCTAGATCATATCAAGTCCAATGTAAAACAGTTTTCAAATGTATTTTTAAATTCTGAAGAGACTCCCCAAGATTCTTAGACACTACAAGTAGGACTAATACTGAAGACAGTGTTAGTCCCCAAACTGGAAATAGCCAGCACAGTATTTTCAAAATCCATCTACTAACTTCCAGAAGCCTAATCATTTTTAGTGGACAAAATCTCAGCCTTCTAGGAATCTAGGGAATCTAGGCAAATCAAAGTTAGAATAAGACACTATTTCCAAGCTGACCATTCTTTATTTTGCTGGCAAGTCATTCAAACCCTATTCAGTGTTTCTAAACTTATAGAAGTAGTTTTACTACAATCAGCAAGTCAAGATGAAAAATGAATGGATTAGCAGAAATGTTAAAATGTTGCAGTCTAAGCCTGCAACAATACACACAGATTATGCTACAGCCATTGACATTGATTAGGTGCACTTTCACTCTTTTTGCTACTATATGAAAATAAAATACTATAACCAATGCAGCAAAATACATTAGAGTGACCAATGGAAATCTTTCAGAAAACAACACTATATATTTAATAACCTGACAAATAAGACAGCCTGTCTCCAGCCCCCCTTCTACTTGTCAGAACACTTTTTAATAACTGTTAACCTTGTTGCTGGTAATGTCAAATTAGTATGTAGCAGATTTTGAATATATTAATACACATATGTATTTCAGGGGAAAAAGCATACTTGCTATGGATTACTAATAACTTGTATTGCAAGCCACCCAGTATTTTACTCCTTCACAATCAACAGCTCTAAGCCCTACAGCCCCAAGATACAAAGTCAAACTAAAGCAACTGATCTGAGGCACCTCAAAGCACAAACTAAAGCAAACAATGCCCTATTTAAAATTTATTATCATTCAAGAAAAATTGGATGCTTCACAAGCTTAAAACCAGTTCATTTTCACCCTTACCCCAAATATCAGATGATGTCATGCAAGATGTACTGGCTAAACTGGTTTAACTGCTACAGGCTGGATGCACTGTTTAGATTTTCTTGTGATAAATTACTTTGCAGCAATGAAACTGATTCAGTTAGTTTTAAACTATCTTCACCTGCTTTTTTAAACTAGTTTGGGCTCTTATTGCTTCTCCTCACACAATTTGACAGCTTGCTACTTAAACTCCCTAGGAACAACAGGGAGCAGTTTTTACCACTTCCGAACTCAGTCAACACCATGGAACAACTGGAGTCCTGCAAGGAAGTCTGAGATACACAGCTCATCCTGAGGAGTGTGTGATCTGCACTTCCCCTGAAGCTTGCACACATTTTCCACTATTCCACTATTTCCACTTCTTCACAGAGAGTTTACTAAATCTGACAACTTACTGAGAATCCAGTTTATGGAGAATGCACAGAAGGAACTCCAGACATAGCCTGTACTCTTCAGAAGCCACCAAGGCCATTTTCCTGGTTGCCATGAAGTGGCTACTTGAGAATGATCTAATGCTCATCTTCTCCCAAGGCCAAGCAAGCTGTCTCCAGAGCTACCAAATATGATCATTACTGGGAATAAGAGGCCAGGCCTGGTTATTTGCTCTAGGTATAACCCCAGAATTAACCTAATTTTGCTTGTTGTCCACTGCATCAGCATTTTTATGTTCCCTCACTTGACCATCACCTATTTAATGGAAAATGCTGGAGAGGGGAAGGGGCAGGAAGAACACATTAACAAGCAGATACCCACAGCTGTATAATGAAATTAGTCTGCATATTCTCTCAAACACACAGCCCCATTTTATCACCACCTGGCTGAAAGCAACATAGAAGACAGCAAAGGGGCTCAGGGAAAAAGAGGGATACAGGCCTTCAGGAGGAAAGCATAGAAGTAAACAGAAAAAGAAGTGAACACCAGGTTATGTATGCAAATGATATTAAATTGCCAGGAATTGAGAATACTAATGAGGACATAATATGAGAGGGAAGCAAGCGTTCAGAAGTCAGGCAAAAATAAGTTAAGTATTTGAGACCAGTATTCCATAATGGGTCTGAAATCTAGCAAATTCTGTCAGTAATGAGTAAAACAGGAATGTGCAAGGAGCACAAACTTTCAGCAGCATGGAAACAGCAAAATAGTGTGATTTTAAACTTCTCCCATACACACAGACACATTGGGTTTTTCCCGGGGTTTCTTTGTATATATGTTACATATCATTTCACCTGCAATTCAAGTCACAATTTTAAACTGCCCAAACTAAGGGAAAACTTAAAAGATGGCACTGCCTGACAGGCTGCAGAGCTAACACAAGGACAGAACACAAGTGTGCAACCTGAACTACCAGTCACTGCATGTTCCCTGCCTGTGACACTGTGTTGCTAAGCCTGTGCCGGCTACTTCAGGAAAGAAACTTCCCTAATGAGAAACACACGTACCTATGGAACTATGGGCAGAGGCTGAACCTACAAAAAAACAGATTCAAATTAGAAACAAGGGAAATTTACAGTTATTAGGCTGCAAATAAGACTCTTCATGAAAGAACTCGATGCAACATGTAACTGTAGATTTGTATTAAGTAGAGTTCTTTGAAGCTCACGCATTTGTGAAAAGATGTTACAGAGGAAGCATATATAAAGTATCAGACTTGGATTCAATTACACTTTATAGAGCAACTCACTAGCAACGCTAGAGCCCTAATTCTTTGCATGATAAAGCAAACTACACACCCTACTTACAGTACAGAAAAAAATATTATTTATTTCTTACACTAAATTTATTTAGCATACAAATAAACTCTTCAGAATTTCCACAGGATAATTTACTAATCACCACCCCAAACTGTTAATTTATCTAACACCCAGGCACCAACGGCTCATCTGCACACTCCCACTCTGTTTCGGCCCAAAGGCAGCCAAGGCAGCCAGAATCACATGCTCTTATGCAGCAGTGAATAAATGAGGGTGCACACAGAATGCAGGACCAGTGACAGAATTTGGCCAGGTAAATGCCAGCATCTGTGCTACCTCAAGCTGCTCTTCTTGTTCCTTCCTGCCCCAATGCCCTCACCACATTCACACAACACTAAATGGGGCTGCAGGGTGAACCCAATTAACAACCTGAACTGCATCTTAACCCCCCCACTTTCTGTTTGTAATAGTGCCAGGGAGGTGCAGTAGCCCAACCGCTGGTGTGGCACATGAGGGGACAACCAGAAGCAGCACACACTGTGCTGTCCAAGTGTCCCCTCAGCTTTGGAAGTAGCTGCCTTCAGCTACATGGACACAGCCCCTACAGTGCTCTGAAATTTAAAGTGTCTCTGTCCACATATCACCACTGCCAAGCCCCAGTAAGGCTAAAGCTGATTACCAACACCCACGAGTAACAGGACTGAACACAGAGAGGGTGACAGGTACCACACAGCACTGCAGCGAGTACTGCAAGCAGGTGAGGCTGCATCACCCTGCTCCTGCTGAGCCTGTACCTGGCCCTTACCACAGCACTGCTGCTTTCCTCCCTGATGCAGAGATTAATTTCTCTTCATCCCTCGTGAAGTCCAAAAGCCCTGTCCTGTCCAGTAGTACTTTCATTTACACAGAGTGTCCATAAGGTCATCAAGGAAGAGTAAATTAGTCATAAGCTAAAGGGGAGGGGAAAAAAATAGGGACATGAGAGCAAACACTCAAAATACCATATCTGATTCAACCCTGAAGAGTTTAATTCCATACTTCGATTACTACATCTGAAATTGTTATTTCACTCTTTAAAAATTGTTCATCTAGTGTAGCTGTGCATAGACTAAGCAAACCTTCAAGTAATTTCAAATCAAGATGTGCAATTTTCCACTGTGCATTCTTCACATGCCTCCTAAATCTAATGTGATCATTCACTGAAGAATGGCATCCAATACTGCTCTGTGCATGTTAAAATTAAGCTAACTACATGTTATTAAGCCTTTTCCTCACTGCTTGAAAACATCTCTAAAGAAAGCACTAACACCCATATATTAAGATGACAAACATTGTTTTACAAATTAAATAAATATATACCCATGATGTCAACTTTTAATAAAAGTTAGCAATAATCTGATCTCTGCAGTCCAGTAAAATTAACATGTTTCTCTAAGAAAAAAAACAAGTATGGGAATAAACCTCCACAGGCTAAACTTTTCTGGTTTTGTTTTTATATAAATGGACAGTTCTGTAAAGTCTCAAAAATTACCAAGTTTGTCATATCAGTTGGAATCAGCTGTGTGTGGTCTAATAGATTTCAAACAGATTTCTGAGACAATGATGTATTCTCAGTGTCACTATGTTGACATGTCAGAGACTCCTTCCTCCAATGGAGGTGGCCACCAGCATGATTTTCACAACCATCAGTGATTTCTGCATGTATTCTGGACTCCTGTATTCCCAGTGGCAGAGGGGGTGCAATCCAGAGAAGTTCAGGATACGCTTAAACTGCATAAAAATGCCCAGCATGTCACAGTGAGCCCAGCATGGTAGAGCATCCAGCCCACAAAATTCAAAATAAACACAGTAAATACAGTCAATATTCTAAAGGACTTAAAAAGGACACTGAGAAAATGCAGATTACTAATGACTGTCAAACAATGCTGGAAACTGTAACCCACAAGAAGCTAATACTTGTATGTATACAAACAGGCAGTATATTTTGAATCAACTCCTTTTACTTATTTGTGCCATTGTATAGAGACATCATTCTGGAGATTTTGCTAAAACAGAACTGGAGAATAACTTAGATAGTAAATAAGTTTTAGCCATTATTGTATGAAATAGATACCTATGTTTTAAAAAGCCAGGCTTTATGTAATGACCTTCTAATACTGAAATGTAAGCTCACAGTCACTGTGATAAACTTCCACTGAAACACCTCCACTCCCAATTTCAATGACTATTATTTAACAGAAAGATACGTTTGCTAAGTCGATCGTCCTGTTTTCAAGCAAAATATCTTGTGCTGGCGAGTATTTATGTCAGTCTTGACTAAAAGGGCTGAATGAGAATTGTCATCTTCACAGCCAGGCGTCCTAAACGATATTTAGGTAGTTGGTGATTTTGACCTCCAAGTCAATCGGTACGAGTAGCTAGCTCACTGTGGCCGTCCTTCCTTTGGGAACGAAACCCCAAACCCGTACATTTGCCCAAAATAATTTTACAGCGTTGAATTCAGATGGAAGGTGTTCAGAGGAGGGGAGGGCGTGCAAAAACAACACCACAATGCAAAAAAAAGAAAAAAAAAAAAAAGCCCCACGAAATGCACCACTGGAGACTACATCGGACGGGGGTAGGGAACATGCAAACGTAGTGCCTCCTTTATGGAACCAGCGCAACTGCATGACGGTGCAGGATGCGGGCCGCGGGCTGTGCAGGCGCTACACATGGCCAGCGCTGCCCGCCGACCCGCGCAGGCCCGGCCGGCAGCGGGTTCTGTAAATAACCCTCGGAGGAGGGTTAATTAAAAATGGCGAGCAGCGTAGCTGCCTGCATACAATGAGCGGCCGGGCAGGGCAGGGCTGCAGCCCCCCGCCCGCCCCGCCGGGCAGCCCCGCGACAGCCGCGTCCCCTCCGCCTGCCCCAGGCAAAACCCTGCCCCAGAATCACGGCAACTACTTTGACCGGACCCCCGTGCTCCCCCCCACCCCGGCTCGCCCCACGCCCGGAGGGAGGCTCCGAGGGTCCGGGGCTCCTTTTGTAGCGGCGCTTCCCCCGCGCCCTCCCCCTCCCGCGGTGCAAATTCCTGCGGAG